>JARTUT010001512.1:2500-17500 GCA_030674115.1 Micraspis discolor | reverse complement strand
ATGTCGTTTTTACGGACTTACATCTTCCAGCCTCGGTGAACCGATCCGGTACGAACATCGTAGCTCAAAATGGGTCAGTCTCAGAGACATGGTTATTTTGCATTGAGAAAAATCACTTTCCAAAGACTCCGGAAGGGCGTATTTGACCTTACCGAACGCGATGTTAGATAGATATTCGCGTCGTTTTTAAGGACTTATATCTTCTGCTCGGTGAAACCGATCCAGGTACGAACAACACGTGAACTGGGATCCGGTACGAACAACGCGTGAAACTGATCTGGGCATGAACAACGCGTGAAACTGATCCATTATGTGAACAACGTGTGAACTTAACCCGGCATGCGAACAACGCGGGAACCGTCCGGTACGAACAACGGGAACCGATCGGTATGAACCTCGCGGTGAACTGATCCTGGTACGAACATCGAAATTCGCATGGAATCAGTTCAGGTCCGGGTTATATTGCAGTTTAGAGGTTCGAGATCGGTCTCGTTGGCGCGCCCCAGCGCCACCCAGCGGCAGCATGCGGCAATTAAAATACGCATTGCAGATCTGACGGTGATGGCGCATTCTGGTGGCACTCCGTCGAACTACGATTTACAGGAACCTGTAATTCTCCGTAGGAACGAATTCAAATAAGGAACTCTGAAGGTCGCTTTCAGAAACTGAAGGTCACGCTTAGGAATTTCAAAGGTCACGGTGGTTATAAAAAAGCGCTCCGCGCATCACCGATGCATTAAAGAGGGAAGGGTAAGAGTAAGATTTTTTCACTTCCGCCCGCGTATTGTATTTGCAAGTAAATAATTTTTTATGGTCCTTCGTTATACCGCGTTTAGGACTGACTGAAAAAACCCGGTTAAAGCTTTGAAGTTTGCCCCGGCGCGCACCCAGACTTTGGTGCGCGCATCAGTCGCTTTTGACCGTTAGACATCTTCGGTGTCTATGCACCCTGTCGTGGCCATGGTGATCGTTCAAGCCCGCGCGAACTCTGGCTCTGCACAGTTCGTCGACGAACGACCATAATGTAGTAACAATACGACGCTTTTTCAGAGTCGCCAGCTCACAAAATGACCTGCCACACTAAGATGGATATTGTTCGCAGAATAGATTGAGGATTGTTCCGGGAGTGTTTTTCTCCGGCATTTTTTATGCAATCAGGAACTCTCTGATATGCAGATGATATATCGATCCATCAGAGAATGTTTTCGCTCTTCTACGCAGTGCAGCCGCAATCGCCTGTGTGGCACCAGATCAAAGGCTCTACTCAGATCTAAAAAAACGGTCACCAGTTCCCTGTGACTGGCCCTCGCCCGACAGATCAGTTCATTCACTATGTGAATATTTTCGTAACACCCATTACCACCCACAAATCCCTTTTGCCGGTTGAAAAACTTTATCCTTTTTGCGCAACAACCCATCCAGTACACCCCAATACACTCTCTCGATCACCGACGAGATGGTGACCGGCCGATAAGAACCTACTAATTCTGGTTTTTTATTTTTTCAGCAGCAAGCAGGTTCTGTTATCGCCCCAGGATGTCGGAAGAAGACCCGAGAAGGAAATCAAGTTGAACACCATGGTAAGTATATATTTTGCTTTCACAGAATTGATAGAAGCCTTTCCTAATCCATCCTTACCCCTCGCGCTTCCCCCGAGTCTGCGGACCCTCGCATCGATCATCTCGTAGGTGAGTATATCCATGTTAACCTCACTCCTCACTGCAGTCAGTTCCATAGATCTCTCCACTTCTCTTACGTCACCGGTCTGGCCCCATAGTGATTCATAAGCGTTCTTTAGGTCTTCATTGTTCACCTCTATATTGGACTCGGTGTGGAAGCGTATATCCTCGATCACATATTTTGCCAGTGTTGATGGTGAATTCTTGAAGATGTCCTGTGATCGCGCGTAGATGTATTTACCGGTTGACTTTCGTCTGGACCCCGTCTTAGATTCTTTAGTGGAGGGCTTGTGTTTGCTCTGATGCTGCCTCTCTTCCTGTTTGTCCGCAGTGAGTGCTGTTAATGATTCATTGTAAGCCCCATCAATATCATCCTGCCTTATTGCTCTCTTACCCTTCGCCAGTCTGCAAAGTAACGTTGCCAGATGTTTGATCGTGGGATCATCCTTCTGTTGATATTCTCTAGCCAGTTCTAGCAACTCCCATATATTTATCGCTTACAATAATTTCTTTATTCTCTTTACAGATGCTGCTGAGACGAGGACGCTTCCTTCACCCGGAGTGGACGGCTCGTCCCGTTCTCCAACTCGCAAGGTCCCGGAAGATCCAGCCACCGCCAGAGTCATAGTTACTCCCGCCGTTTACCCGCGCTTGCTTGAATTTCTTCACGTTGACATTCAGAGCACTGGCAGAAATCACATTGCGTCAACACCCGCTGGGGCCATCGCAATGCTTTGTTTTAATTAGACAGTCGGATTCTCCCAGTCCGTGCCAGTTCTGAGCTGATTGTTAGATGACGGCCGCAGAGATTACCCAGGATGACACCGAAATGCCGTCCACGGGGTCTCGAAGCTTGACGATTCCGCGGGAGCCCAAGACACGGGACCGAGCTCGGATCAGACGTAACGCCGTGAAGCGAAACGCATCACCTCGCCCAGGCCCGGTACGTTAGACGTGACCCACTTCCCCATCAAGCCCGACGCGCCACAATCCTCAGAGCCAATCCTTATCCCGAAGTTACGGATCTAATTTGCCGACTTCCCTTACCTACATTATTCTATCGACTAGAGGCTCTTAACCTTGGAGACCAGCTGCGGATATGGGTACGAGCCGGCGCGACGCCTACACGTGGCCCTCTCCCGGATTTTCAAGGTCCGAGGAGAAGATCCGACACCGCCGCAAATGTGGTGCTCTTCGCGTTCCAAACCATATCTCCCTGCTAGAGGATTCCATGGAACTCGAACGCTTATGCAGAAAAGAAAACTCTTCCCGGATCTCTCGACGGCGTCTCCGGGTCCTTTTGGGTTGCCCTGACGAACTTCTCTTGCGAGGGCCCGAGTTTAAGACGGTTCCGCTGCCGGGTTCCGGAATAGGAACCGGATTCCTTTCGCCCGACGGGCGTGCGTAAAGCGCAAAGCATCCTAGCGCTCACTCGTTTTACGGAGCGGTGCTACATTACTTATCACGCCATTAACAACGCCACATCAACATCGGCTTTCGCCCAGGGCTTAGGATCGACTGACTCGTGTGCAACAGCTGTTCACACGAAACCCTTCTCCACCTCAGCTCTCCAGGTCCTCGCTGGAGTATTTGCTACTACCACCAAGATCTGCACCGAAGGCGGCTCCAGACGGCCTCACGGCCAGCCCTTCTGCGCTCACCTCCGCGACCCTCCTACTCGTCAGGGCTTCATGACCGTCCCGCTTACGCGGGACGACCGCACATGCCGCTGACGGCCGAGTATAAGCACGACGCTTCAGCGCCATCCATTTTCAGGGCTAGTAACTTCGGCAGGTGAGTTGTTACACACTCTTAGCGGATTCCAACTTCCATGGCCACCGTCCTGCTGTCTTAAGTTACCAACGCCTTCATGGTATCCCATAAGCGTCGATTTAGGCGCTTTAACTCGGCGTTTGGTTCATCCCACAGCGCCAGTTCTGCTTACCAAAAATGGCCCACTTGGCACTCTGATCCGATCTCGCGGCTTCACATTCAAGCAAACCGGAGATCTCACCCATTTAAAGTTTGAGAATAGGTTGAGGTCGTTTCGACCCCAATGCCTCTAATCATTCGCTTTACCGGATGAGACTCGTATGCAACGAGCGCCAGCTATCCTGAGGGAAACTTCGGAGGGAACCAGCTACTAGATGGTTCGATTAGTCTTTCGCCCCTATACCCAGTTCCGACGATCGATTTGCACGTCAGAATCGCTACGGACCTCCATCAGGGTTTCCCCGACTTCGTCCTGACCAGGCATAGTTCACCATCTTTCGGGTCCCAGCGTGTACGCTCTGGTGCGCCTCATCTCGCAATGAGAACGAGACGCCCTGAATGCGGATCGATCGAGACGATCGACCATCTTCCCTCGGTCCGCAAGAAGCGGACGTTTACTTTCATTGCGCCTTTAGGTTTAGTGATTCCCAATGACTCGCGCACACGCTAGACTCCTTGGTCCGTGTTTCAAGACGGGTCCTGAAAGTACCCAAAGCAATAGCGTCGCTGATCGGCGTTTCAAGGGGTCTGTCCGAGAACACCGCGGCGAACAGTAACGGACGGACGGTATCGGCGCTAGGTCCGATAGCCATCACGTATCCGCATACTTGCCGCGGGCCGGACGCGAACTGAATCGCGGCCCCCCGCCATCGATAAACCGTCGGGCGAGCTGTTCGGTTTACGCTGGTCCGCGAACGTCGGAAAATCCGAGCTCACGGTCTACCGAGCGGACCGTAGAACAGCACCCAACGGATCGCGACGACCTACTAGGGGAGAAGTGCACGCGCCCGACGTCGGTCGATGTACCGACGGGAGCGACGGACGCGAACGTCCGCGCTTCCTGCAGTCTGTACATTCCAACATCAGTGCGCGAATGAATCTCCCCATTCGACCTTTCGGGTTTCTCAGGTTTACCCTGAACGGTTTCACGTACTCTTGAACTCTCTCTTCAAAGTTCTTTCAACTTTCCTCACGGTACTTGTTCGCTATCGGTCTCGTGGTTATATTTAGCCTTAGATGGAGTTTACCACCCACTTAGGGCTGCACTCTCAAGCAACCCGACTCTAAGAAGAGATCCTCTAGCGGGACGCGGCGGTCGCTACGGGCCTGGCACCTCTATGGGCGATGGCCCCATTCAAGATGGACTTGAACGCGCCGCGAACCCACCAGATGATGGATCCTTCTGAACACCACATCTCCCGGCGACCGGTTACGATCGCGGGATTCAGTGCTGGGCTTTTCCCTGTTCGCTCGCCGCTACTGAGGGAATCCTAGTTAGTTTCTTTTCCTCCGCTTAATAATATGCTTAAATTCAGCGGGTAGTCTCACCTGAACTGAGGTCGAATAGATTCGTCGTACGGACCTAAGCGCCGGAAAGGCTATAACGTAATCGAATTAGACGATCGGAGGGCACTCGGAGGAGAGCTCTGCCGCGGCTTCCGGGCGTGTCAACATCGGCTCCTTTACGGGCTGACATGACGTCCGCTCTAAGCTCACGCAAGCTGAGTCTCGCATAAGGCGCCCTCGACGATGCGAAGAAGACGATCCGTACAGGCCTCTCGTTTGCACTTCCGAGAACGTACGGGATGCGCGCTTATTATGGCATGCTTCGGCTTCAACACGAACCGGCGTACGTAGCGATCGGACGTCGTTCGAAGAGGAATCTCTCGGACACGACGATCGCGTACAACCAGTAAGGGAGCTGATATGCTGCCGTACCGCGACGCACCACTGTATCAGTGCCATAGCAATTCAAGACGGCGCGGGAACAACAAGACAATCGCAGAGCGTACGCCACAGGGGGCGTCGCGTCAAGCGACGTCTCGGAGTCTCGCGTCAAACCGTCCAACTCGCCCGTAGTCGACCACGGCCTCCGGCATATGCCGACGTTAGACGTGATCATACAACAATAGATCGACCGTACGCCTACAACGAAAGACACGTTAGCTGCGTTACGAGAACGCGCTCCACGTATCAGTGGTGGCGTGAATCGATTATGTCGTCGATCCGTCCCTATCGTCGACGCCTAGGCGTACGTGGCGCTCCGGGCAGTCTTTAAATGGAACCGACCTCAGTCAGGAGTGGTCCGAGGACAAAGTCCGAGGACCGCCATGTGCGTTCGAAATGTCGATGTTCATGTGTCCTGCAGTTCGCATGATGACGCGCAATTGGCAGCGTTCTTCATCGACCCACGAGCCAAGTGATCCACCGTTCAGGTAATCTTATAAGTTCGACCTCTTCGGTTTGAACGTCCGTCTGCACTGCCTTCTTGTGCGTGACTGGCGACGTTCCCTAGAGATCAGACGTACACGAAACATACGATGAGCCTTATCCCTGTGCTCAAGCGTTGTTCCAACAATCCGCAGCCGCGGCGGCACTCACGATCGGAGATCGTCGATATCTCTGGCACTCTTAATCGTCCCGAATATTATCCATTCATTAGTTCATTCATTCAATTCATTTATGCGGTTATCCCATTCGCATATTATTTTGCAACAGTTATAATATTCATGCCAGACTTTATATATATATATATATATTTATTTATTTCAATATTCGGGCGGCCCTATTTAGAGGCCGATCATTCATTAAACATGATTCGGGAGAAGAGAGTAGCCGGAGCCGACGAAGCGATCGCAGCGCTCGCACGCTCGCGTCTTTGTGGTCACGCGAACTTGGGAACGACTGCAACTCGTAAATTCATGCCATCTTATCAGTTGCGGTTATCGTGGGACATTCGAGACCGAAGTCTGCAACAATCCCCGCTTATAGTGCTCATATTCATGACGCTAATGTAACGGGGCGTCGCGACAGTCGACGTCTCTCAGTCCGTTGAGGAATGGTCGGACCTTCCGTCTCCGCTCAGCATAAGAGCGAGCTAGACGGAACGGAGCGATCGTTTCGGGCGAAATCTTTAAAGCCTTCGGAACGGTTTTCCGTTCCGCGGACACCTACTAGACATGCGTATAACTAGCGGTTCCTGCTGACGGTGCCTCGAATACGGGACACGGGCTACATTGCGCCGTAAAGAGGAGACCGATCCGAACAGCCGCCTCACACCGACATGTCTCCGTGCCGCGGACCCTCTCGGATCCGTTGACGGTGCCTTATGTCGGGGGGGCCGTTCGGTCGTCATCAGCATAGTTACGGGCCACGTCCGCCAATGTCGCCGAAATTCTTCGCCGTGCCGCGAGAACACGTATACGTTCGATGCGTATTACCGGCGGTCCTTGTTGACGGTACCTCGAATTCGAGACACGGGCCACATCGCGCCGTAAAGAGGAGACCGATCCGAACAGCCGCCTTACACCGACATGTCTCCGTGCCGCGGACCCTCTCGGATCCGTTGACGGTGCCTTATGTCGGGGGCCGTTCGGTCGTCATCAGCGTAGTTACGGGCGACGTCCACCAATGTCGTCGAAATTCTTCTCCGTGCCGCGAGGACACGTATACGATCGATGCGTATAACTAGCGGTTCCTGCTGACGGTGCCTCGAAAACCAGACACGGGCCACATCGCGCCGTAAAGAGGAGACCGATCCGAACAGCCGCCTTACACCGACATGTTCCCGTGCCGCGGACCCTCTCGGATCCGTTGACGGTGCCTTATGTCGGGGGCCGTTCGGTCGTCATCAGCGTAGTTACGGGCGACGTCCACCAATGTCGTCGTTATTCTTCGCCGTGCCGCGAGAACACGTATACGATCGATGCGTATAGCCGGCGGTCCCTGTTGACGGTACTCGAATTCGAGACACGGGCCACATCGCGCCGTAAAGAGGAGACCGATCCGAACAGCCGCCTTACACCGACATGTTCCGTGCCGCGGACCCTCTCGGATCCGTTGACGGTGCCTTATGTCGGGGGCCGTTCGGTCGTCATCAGCGTAGTTACGGGCGACGTCCACCAATGTCGTCGAAATTCTTCACCGTGCCGCGGGGACACGTATACGATCCATATCGTCATAGGGTCCTTAGGTACCCGATTTGATCGGCATCCCGATCCGATACCAGACCTCTTATCGTTCTACTCGCCTCCCGTGGCCGGCAAGATCCATTTTAGCGACAACGCAGACGGTTCGATCAGCTATCGGCAGATACTGCTCCATTATGGAGTCTCTCTCTCCGATGGACGAACGCGTCCCGTTCATCAGATAAACGGAAGCTGCCCGGTCCGGAAAAGGCGAGGTTCTTTAACGTCGATCGGACAACAACGATGCATCTGAATTAATCTCACGGCGCCGCTCCCGCATACAGCTAAGGAAGGCATCCGATCGAAAGACGTCAACGAAGAGTCCAATTGATGATCGACGATGGAAATTTCGAATTCAACTGAATATAATGTATGTGTTGAACGTAATAAATTACGAAACACTTATTATATCGTTAATGATCCTTCCGCAGGTTCACCTACGGAAACCTTGTTACGACTTTTACTTTCCTCTAAACGATCAAGTTTGGTCATCTTCCCAGCAACAGCGGTGACGCCGAAACGCCACCGCGTACCGGTCCGAAGACCTCACTAAATCGTTCAATCGGTAGTAGCGACGGGCGGTGTGTACAAAGGGCAGGGACGTAATCAACGCGAGCTTATGACTCGCGCTTACTGGGAATTCCTCGTTCATGGGGAACAATTGCAAGCCCCAATCCCTAGCACGAAGGAGGTTCAGCGGGTTACCCGGGCCTCTCGGCCAGGGAAGACACGCTGATTCCTTCAGTGTAGCGCGCGCGCGCGGCCCAGAACATCTAAGGGCATCACAGACCTGTTATTGCTCAATCTCGTGCGGCTAGAAGCCGCCTGTCCCTCTAAGAAGAATATAATGTACGCAGACAGTAAAAACCCGCCGACCGAAATCGGGGCCTTTGAGGATGTCTAATACGCCTAGTTAGCAGGCTAGAGTCTCGTTCGTTATCGGAATTAACCAGACAAATCGCTCCACCAACTAAGAACGGCCATGCACCACCACCCACCGAATCAAGAAAGAGCTCTCAATCTGTCAATCCTTCCGGTGTCCGGGCCTGGTGAGGTTTCCCGTGTTGAGTCAAATTGCCGCAGGCTCCACTCCTGGTGGTGCCCTTCCGTCAATTCCTTTAAGTTTCAGCTTTGCAACCATACTTCCCCGGAACCCAAAAGCTTTGGTTTCCGGAAGCTGCCCGCCGAGTCATCGGAGGAACGTCGGCGGATCGCTAGCTGGCATAGTTTATGGTTAGAACTAGGGCGGTATCTGATCGCCTTCGAACCTCTAACTTTCGTTCTTGATCAATGAAAACGTTTTTGGCAAATGCTTTCGCTTCTGTCCGTCTTGCGACGATCCAAGAATTTCACCTCTAACGTCGCAATACGAATGCCCCCATCCGTTCCTGTTAATCATTACCTCGAAGATCCGAAAACCAACAAAATGGATTCGAGGTCCTGTTTCATTATTCCATGCATAAAATATTCTGGCAAAATTTCAGCCTGCTTTAAGCACCTTAGTTTGTTCAAAGTAAAGTGCCGGCCCACCTCGACACTCAATGAAGAGCACCTAGGCGGGTACAGATGGGTCGCCCTTGCGAACGACCCGCCGGCAGGACGTCCCGCGACACGCCAGTTGACACCGCAAGCGATGAACCGGACGGCGCGGGACACAAGTTCGACTACGAGCTTTTAACCGCAACAACTTTAATATACGCTATTGAGCTGGAATTACCGCGGCTGCTGGCACCAGACTTGCCCTCCAATTGATCCTCGTTAAAGGGTTTAGAGTGTTCTCATTCCGATTACGGGGCCTCGGATGAGTCCTGTATCGTTATTTTTCGTCACTACCTCCCCGAGCTGGGAGTGGGTAATTTGCGCGCCTGCTGCCTTCCTTGGATGTGGTAGCCGTTTCTCAGGCTCCTCTCCGGAATCGAACCCTGATTCCCCGTTACCTGTAACAACCATGGTAGGCGCAGAACCTACCATCGACAGTTGATAAGGCAGACATTTGAAAGATGCGTCACCGGTACGAGACCGTGCGATCAGCATAAAGTTATTCAGATTCACCAAATTGAAAGACGAAGAGCTTGCGCTCGACACCTATTGGTTTTGATCTAATAAAAGCGCTCCTTCCGTTCCCGGTCGGAGCTCTATTTGCATGTATTAGCTCTAGAATTACCACAGTTATCCAAGTAAATGTGAGTACGATCTAAGGAACCATAACTGATTTAATGAGCCTTTCGCGGTTTCACCTTAATTTGGTTTGTACTGAGACATGCATGGCTTAATCTTTGAGACAAGCATATGACTACTGGCAGGATCAACCAGGGAACTGCGTTCCGAGACACGAGAACGGACGGTGGGTTCCGCGACAGCTACGAAAGCAGATCGTTAACCCTCGACGTCCAGTTCAGGCGTGCGTATGCGGCGCCGACACAAAGCCGTAAGACATCGGTCAGCGCCCCACTTCGAATACGACAGTTCAGGTGCTACGGATGATCTGTTGTCGCGCTAGGAGCCCTCCGAACGTCACATTCGAACTAACAAATCGTGACCGCTTCTAGAGCTCGGACGTCAGATCGAACCTTATAGCACCATCTTCAATTCAATTCAATAGAATTTTCGCAACGCCCATCTGCCTTTAAATTGCGTAACGTACGATAGATCAACGCATTGCCACTCCAATCTTCATATATGAATATATCATATCGATGATCGTTTTATTAAAATACACTTTCGTGAATTTTCGATCATCGCTCTAGCCCCAATTATTAATGTGACAACACCAAAACTTGAAAAAGTCACGGTTGCTGAGCACAATTCATTATTATCATGCGAAGTGGAGAGGTGCGGAGATAAACGCCGCACGCGGCAGACAGTCGAAGCTACGAGATCCGTAATAGATCCCCTGCCGAGGCGCGAGCGAAACTAATCGATATGATCGACAGATCGACGCCCTCGTCATTTGATTATTATTCCAATCACATTCTCGACCCTTCGTTATACATGATGATATATAACGACACGGTGTATTCGAGAAATCTCACATTTCTAATCACGCTTGGTAAGAAGCGAGCGGTCGCATGGTTTAACGTGGAATCAATACCTAGAGGTAGGCCACGATGAGTTTAAGGTTGACCGCATATGACCATTCGAATACAGAGAATCGAAGAGGGCCGCGGTCTCGCTGTACGGGGAGCTCCAGACGCTAAGGGCGAGTACTGCCAAATACGATGATCGATCCCACCAAGCTACAGATAGCAACGAATAAAACTTCATCTAGATCTAGCATTAAACCATCACATCACGATCGAACGACTTTGGTCCGTGTTTCATTATTTATCACAGTGTATATTTCATTTATCTGTGTTTCATTTTGCCTGTGTTTCATTATAACCCATTCATTCCATTCATTTATTTATTTATTCATGCACCTTTATCATATTTCATTGAGCCAAATTATATAATTTCAATACATGTTTTTCATTTATGCCAGTATATCACATGTATTTCTTTTAAGTCGTCAATCGGAGAGAGCGGGTTGCTAGATCAACATTGATGCGCATTCAGAAGCATATCGGCGGCGGTTCGATTTCTCATATATAAAGACAATATCTTCCGCATAGAATCTGTCATCGCCGGGGCAGTGTGACTTTTCCGGTCTACCTCGATCCAACTGATAATCCATCAAAGAACTCTCATGTTGGAACCCACATAACTATGGACGGTTATGACCTCTCTGTCTTCTCACCCTTTATATATGTCTGAGACCCCAGATGACCCTCCAGACGGCCCCAACGGAAAATTCTGAGTTATATTGCGTTAAGAAAATAATATTTACGGACTCTGAATGCATGTCGATTTCATCCACATACATTCGTACGTCTTTCTTACGATCATACATCATCTTACGGGAAAGATTAATACGGAATCTCGGACTTTCGTACCATCCGACTCGGTCGTGTAAAAACTTTTACCAACAGACCGATACGACGTCGGTGCTTTCGAGATTTCCTTTTCGACCGAAACGGCGACCTACGATCCCATTGCCATCAGATCGACGCCTCTCGGTGTTTCAAGATCGCTTTGCGTTTACACCTATCCCGACCACCATGCCCCTATATATGTCTGGTAAGCCCCAGATGACCCTCCAGACGGCCCGAACGGACTATTCGGTGTTGTATTGCGTATAGCGAAATCGATTTTTACGGACTGAGAACGCATTCGGATATTACCTAACGCAATATAACAGACGTTCGTTCGTCTTTCTTACGTTCATACATCGTACGGAATCGATTAATAAGGAATCTCGGACTTTCGTATCACCCGACTCGGTCGTATAGAAAACCTTTACTATCGGACCGATACTACGTCGGTGCTTTCGAGATTTCTTTTTCGACCGAAACGGCGACCTACGATCCCATTGCCATCAGATCGACGCCTCTCGGTGTTTCAAGATCGCTTTGCGTTGACACCTCTCTCGACCACCATGCCCCTATATATGTCTAGATACCCCCAGATGACCTCTCCAGACGGCCCGAACGGACTATTCGGTGTTATATTGCGTTTGGCGAGATCGATTTTTACGGACTGAGAATGCATTCGGATCTTACTTAACGCAATATAACAGACGTTCGTTCGTCTTTCTTACGTTCATACATCGTACGGAATCGATTAATAAGGAATCTCGGACTTTCGTATCACCCGTCTCGGTCGTATAGAAAACTTTTACTATCGGACCGATACTACGTCGGTGCTTTCGAGATTTCTTTTTCGACCGGAACAGCGACCTACGATCCTATTGCCATCAGATCGGACGCCTCTCGGTGTTTCAAGATCGCTTTGCGTTGACACCTCTCTCGACCACCTCGCCCCTATATATGTCTAGATACCCACAGATGACCCTCCAGACGGCCCGAACGGACTATTCGGTGTTATATTGCGTTTAGCGAAATCGATTTTTACGGACTGAGAACGCATTCGGATCCTACCTAACGCAATATAACAGACGTTCGTTCGTCTTTCTTACGTTCATACATCGAACGGAATCGATTAATAAGGAATCTCGGACTTTCGTATCACCCGACTCGGTCGTATAGAAAAACTTTACAATCGGACCGATACTACGTCGGTGCTTTCGAGATTTCTTTTTCGACCGGAACAGCGACCTACGATCCTATTGCCATCAGATCGACGCCTCTCGGTGTTTCAAGATCGCTTTGCGTTTACACCTCTCTCGACCACCATGCCCCTATATATGTCTAGATACCCCAGATGACCCTCCAGACGGCCCGAACGGACTATTCGGTGTTATATTGCGTTTAGCGAGATCGATTTTTACGGACTGAGAATGCATTCGGATCTTACTTAACGCAATATAACAGACGTTCGTTCGTCTTTCTTACGTTCATACATCGTACGGAATCGATTAATAAGGAATCTCGGACTTTCGTATCACCCGTCTCGGTCGTATAGAAAAACTTTTACTATCGGACCGATACTACGTCGGTGCTTTCGAGATTTCTTTTTCGACCGGAACAGCGACCTACGATCCTATTGCCATCAGATCGACGCCTCTCGGTGTTTCAAGATCGCTTTGCGTTGACACCTCTCCCGACCACCTCGCCCCTATATATGTCTAGATACACCCAGATGACCCTCCAGACGGCCCGAACGGACTATTCGGTGTTATATTGCGTTTAGCATATTCGTGCCGGATCGGTCATGGACCGCGTTATATTGCGTTGAGAAAAATTTTTTTCAAAGACTCCGAAAGCGTATCGACTTCATCAAACGCGATGTATGATAGGTGTTCGCGTAGTTTTTACGGACTTACATCTTCCCGTTCGGTGAACTGATCCGGTACGAACATCGTAGTTCGTACCGGGTTATATTGCGTTTAGCGAAAATAATTTTTACGGACTGAGGATGCATTCGGATCTTATATAACGCAATATAACAGACGTTCGTTCGTCGTTCTTACGTTCATGTATCGATCGGAAACTAATAATACGGAATCTCGGACTTTCGTACCACCCGACTCGGTCGTATAGAATAACTTCTACTATGGGACCGATACGACGTCGGTGCTTTCGAGATTTCTATTTCGACCGAAACAGCGACCTACGATCCCATTGCCATCGGATCGACGCCTCTCGGTGTTTCAAGATCGCTTTGCGTTTACACCTCTCTCGACCACCATGCCCCTATATATGTCTAGATACACCCAGATGACCTTCCAGACGGCCCGAACGGACTGTTCGGTGTTATATTGCGTTTAGCATATTCGTGCCGGATCGGTCATGGACCGCGTTATATTGCGTTGAGAAAATTTTTTCAAAGACTCCGAAAGCGTATCGACTTCATCTAACGCGATGTATGATAGGTGTTCGCGTCGTTTTTACGGACTTACATCTTCCCGTTCGGTGAATTGATCCGGTACGAACATCGTAGTTCGTACCGGGTTATATTGCGTTTAGCGAAAATAATTTTTACGGACTGAGGATGCATTCGGATCTTATATAACGCAATATAACAGACGTTCGTTCGTCGTTCTTACGTTAATGTATCGATCGGAAACTAATAATACGGAATCTCGGACTTTCGTACCACCCGACTCGGTCGTATAGAATAACTTCTACTATGGGACCGATACGACGTCGGTGCTTTCGAGATTTCTATTTCGACCGAAACAGCGACCTACGATCCCATTGCCATCGGATCAGACGCCTCTCGGTGTTTCAAGATCGCTTTGCGTTTACACCTCTCTCGACCACCATGCCCCTATATATGTCTAGATACACCCAGATGACCCTCCAGACGGCCCGAACGGACTGTTCGGTGTTATATTGCGTTTAGCATATTCGTGCCGGATCGGTCATGGACCGCGTTATATTGCGTTGAGAAAATTTTTTCAAAGACTCCGAAAGCGTATCGACTTCATCAAACGCGATGTATGATAGGTGTTCGCGTAGTTTTTACGGACTTACATCTTCCCGTTCGGTGAACTGATCCGGTACGAACATCGTAGTTCGTACCGGGTTATATTGCGTTGAGAAAAATTATTTTCAAAGACCCTGAAGGCGTATCGACTTCGTCAAACGCGATGTATGATAGGTGTTCGCGTCGTTTTTACGGACTTACATCTTCCCGTTCGGTGAACTGATCCGGTACGAACATCGTAGTTCGTACCGGGTTATATTGCGTTGAGAAAAATTATTTTCAAAGACCCTGAAGGCGTATCGACTTCGTCAAACGCGATGTATGATAGGTGTTCGCGTCGTTTTTACGGACTTACATCTTCCTGTTCGGTGAACCGATCCGGTACGAACATCGTAGTTCGTACCGGGTCGGTTCAGGACGTGGTTATATTGCGT
>JARTUT010000208.1:0-33172 GCA_030674115.1 Micraspis discolor | reverse complement strand
TACCAATAAATAAAGGAATATCACACAACATAATAAAATATTGGACCCTTATACAAATATTCGACTTATCTAATATAACCAACAATTTGACAAACTAATAACTAGTTATCAAAAGATTAATACATCATTTCATAATTCCCAGCATGGAAAAAGTTATTTGCGTGAAATTCAAAATCATAAATACTTATTAGAATATAAAATCGAAGAAACGAATAAAAATGCAAACAATTATTATCAATAACTGAAAAAAAGACACAGAAGAGGTTTGTTTAACGGATTAGGAACAGTTTGGAAGTCAATTACAGGCAATCTAGATCAAAACGACGCTGATAAATATGACGAGGCAATTCAAAATTTAAAGAACTCTCAACAGAAATTGACTAATGTGGCCACCTTGCAAATAAGTTTAACAGAAAATTCTTTACACTCTTTCAACAATTCAATGAGTAAATTACATCATAACCAAATACTCCTGGAAAGCAAAATTAATCAACTAAGTTTCTGGATGAATTCATCAGCAATGGATTCCTGGGATGATTTCAATTTCATTGTACTAAATTCAGTTTACACACACATTACCCTAGCTGTAGATATAATTAATGAAATTTTCAATGATATAGAAATAGCTATCTCGTTTGCTCATACAGGAACATTACACACATCCATCATTTCTCATGATGAATTGAAAAAGGAACTGTATTTAATTCAATCAAAAATTTAAAGAAAGCCAACTTCCATTTTGATAAAAGATGAAAATATTTTCCAATATTATTTTTGCATAAAGGTTAGGGATTCATTAGTAAAAATCAAGTCAAATTCATTCTAGACATTCCCCTTGTAGAAACTCTAAACTATAAATATTATGAATTATTTCCTCTTCCCATTCTTAAAAACAACTTTTATCAAGTCATCATTCCCAAAACGAAATACCTTTCCTTAAGTGAAACAAAATACGCTCTATTTAATGGACCATGCCAGGAAATATTCCCTACCAACTTTTATGCGAAGAAAATACCATGAATATATCACCGAGCAATCCCTGTGAAGTGGAGCTCCTCAGTGTCTCCAAAAACTACTCGAAATGCAGACCGAGACCAATAAACATCGAAGGAGTTCAGAGTCCATCAATTAGCAACAGACCATTGGATGGTGGTGACAACTAATGAAGAAATTACTAGAGTGAAATGTGCCGGAAATTCGGAAAAACAAATTTTACGCGGAACATTTATCATATTCATTCCGCCGAATTGTGAAGTGAGTGTAGGAAAAAATATTCTGAAAAATTGGAGAACCAGTGCTTCCAAAATAAAAATTGTGCATTTACCTAGTGTGAACATTCAGAAATCACCCAGCCCAAGAAGAATTGATCAAGTTCCTTAGAACTAGACAGTATTGATCTTGGTAACTTAAAAAGAGATCAGAAATGCAAATTGAACATTCAAAAAACCAAATAATGTCAATGCAAAATCCAACTTTACATTATAATAATATTAGTTTATATACTTTAATCATTTATATCATAATTTTCTTTTTGATTTTATACTCCATATACCATAAGCTTAATTATTATAGAATGAAAAATTATTCTAAGCAGCAAAAAAACAACCCATTACAAGATATTGAGCTCAAAAATTAGCAATTTTGAAGATAAGTTTTTTTCTTCAAAAACCAATTTTTTCACTTAGGTATGGAGGAGTTACATATTAGAATCCTCCAATATGTATGTAATATACGTTGCTATCCCAGTATATCATATTTCCATGATACTAGGAATTCACCTAAATAGGAAGGGAGGTACTATGCTACCTAGAGACTAGTTCTCTGTTAGTTAAGGATTATTGTATCCATTGTTGTGACTTTAACATTGTCCGCTTTGTACAATAGTCAAATAAACTTTTTAAAAATTAAAGTTTAGAATCACTGAACGTAAGTCACTATTTTCAACAAGATCACTATTTTCAACGTGATCACTCTTTTCAACGAGATCACTATTTTCAAGGGGATCACTTTCTTCGACGAGACCTCCATTTTCAACAAGATCACTATTTTCAACGAAATCACTATTTTCATCAAGATCACCATTTTCAACAAGATCTCATTTTTCAACAAAATCACTATTTTCAACGAGATCACTTCTTTCAACGGGATCACAATTTTCAACAGGATCACTATTTTCAACAGGATCACTATTTTTATCAAGATCACTTTTTTCAACGAGATCACTATTTTCAACAAGATCACTATTTTCAACAAGATCACTATTTTCAACAGGATCACTTTTTTCAATTAGATCACTATTTTCAACGTGATCACTATTTTCAATCACTTTTTCAACATTGATCACTATTTTCAACGAGATCACTATTTTTCAACAAGATCACTATTTTCAACGAGAGATCACAACACTAAGATCATATTTTCAACAAGATCACTATTTTCAACAAGATCACTATCTTCAACAGGATCACTATTTTCAACGATATCACTATTTTCAACGAGATCACCATTTTCAACAAGATCACTATTTTCAACGAGATCACTTTTTCAACAAGATCACTATTTTCAACAAGATCACTATTTTTCAACAAGATCACTCTTTTTCAACAAGATCACTTTTTTTCAGATCACTATTTCCAACAACACTATTTTCAACAAGATCACTTTTTTCAACAAGATCATTATTTCAACAACAGAGATCACTATTTTCAACAAGATCACTTTTTCAATCAAGATCACTATTTTCAACAGACACTATCAAGATATTTTTTCAACGAGATCACTATTTTCAACAAGATCACTATTTTCAACAGATCACTTTTTCAACGAGATCATCAGATCACTATTTTCAACGAAGATCACTATTTTCAACAGATCACTATTTTCAACGAGATCACTATTTTCCAACAGGATCACTATTTTCAACACGATCACTTATTTTCACTATTTTTTTCAACAGAGATCACTATTTTCAACAGGATCACTATTTTCAACGAGATCACTATTTTCAACAAGATCACTATTTTCAACAGATCACTATTTTCAACACTATCACTCATTTTCAACGAGATCACTTATTTTCAACAAGATCACTATTTTCAACAAGATCACTTTTTTCAACGAGATCACTATTTTTTCAACAAGATCACTATTTTCAACGAGATCACTATTTTCAACAAGATCACTATTTTCAACAAGATCACTATTTTCAACAGATCACTATTTTCAACAAGATCACTTTTTCAACAAGATCACTTTTTCAACGAGATCACTATTTTCAACAAGATCACTATTTTCAACAGATCACTCTTTTCAACAGATCACTTTTTCAACGAGATCACTATTTTCAACAGAGATCACTATTTTCAACAAGATCACTATTTTCAACGAGATCACTATTTTCAACATGATCACTATTTTCAACAGATCACTATTTTCAACGAGATCACTTTTTCAACGAGATCACTATTTTCAACAAGATCAGATCACTTTTTTCAACAAGATCACTATTTTCAACAGATCACTATTTTCAACAAGATCACTATTTTCAACGAGATCACTTTTTTCAACGAGATCACTATTTTCAACAGGATCACTATTTTCAACAAGATCACTATTTTCAACAAGATCACTATTTTCAACAAGATCACTATTTTCAACGAGATCACTATTTTCAACGAGATCACTATTTTCAACAAGATCACTATTTTCACAACAACGAGATCACTATTTTCAACAAGATCACTATTTTCAACAAGATCACTATTTTCAACGAGATCACTATTTTCAACGAGATCACTATTTTCAACAAGATCACTATTTTCAACAAGATCACTATTTTCAACAAGATCACTATTTTCAACAAGATCACTATTTTCAACAAGATCACTATTTTCAACAGGATCACTATTTTCAACAAGATCACTATTTTCAACAAGATCACTATTTTCAACAAGATCACTATTTTCAACAAGATCACTATTTTCAACAGATCACTATTTTCAACAAGATCACTTTTTCAGACACTAAGATCACTATTTTTCACAAGATCACAGATCACTATTTTCAACAAGATCACTATTTTCAACAAGATCACTTTTTTCAACAAGATCACTATTTTCAACGAGATCACTTTTTCAACAAGATCACTTTTTTCATCACTATTTTCAACAGATCACTTTTTCAACAAGATCACTATTTTCAACAAGATCACTATTTTCAACAAGATCACTATTTTCAACAAGATCACTATTTTCAACAAGATCACTTTTTTCAACAGATCACTATCAACAAGATCACTTTTTCAACAGATCACTTTTTCAACAAGATCACTATTTTCAACGAGATCACTATTTTCAACAAGATCACTATTTTCAACAGATCACTATTTTCAACAGATCACTATTTTCAACAAGATCACTATTTTCAACAAGATCACTATTTTCAACAAGATCACTATTTTCAACAGAGATCACTATTTTCAACAGAGATCACTATTTTCAACAAGATCACTATTTTCAACAAGATCACTTTTTCAACAAGATCACTATTTTCAAACAAGATCACTATCACTATTTTCAACAGAGATCACTTTTTTCAACAAGATCACTATTTTCAACAGAGATCACTATTTTCAACAGGATCACTATTTTCAACAAGATCACTTTTCAACAAGATCACTATTTTCAACAGATCACTATTTTCAACAAGATCACTATTTTCAACAAGATCACTATTTTCAACGAGATCACTATTTTCAACAAGATCACTATTTTCAACAAGATCACTATTTTCAACAAGATCACTTTTTCAAGATCACTATTTTCAACTTCAATCATCACTATTTTCAACAAGATCACTATTTTCAACAAGATCACTATTTTCAACAAGATCATTATTCAACAGGATCACTATTTTCAACAAGATCACTTTTTTTCAACAAGATCACTATTTTCAACAAGATCACTATTTTCAACAGATCACTATTTTCAACGAGATCACTATTTTCAACGAGATCACTATTTTCAACAAGATCACTATTTTTCAACAAGATCACTTTTTCAACAAGATCACTATTTTCAATCACTATTTCCAACCGATCACTATTTTCAACAAGATCACTATTTTCAATCACTTTTTTCAACAAGATCACTATTTTCAACATTTTCAAGATCACTATTTTCAACAAGATCACTATTTTCAACAAGATCACTATTTTCCAACAAGATCACTTTTCATTTTTTCAACAAGATCACTTTTTCAACGGATCACTTTTTCAACGAGATCACTATTTTCAACAGATCACTATTTTCAACAAGATCACTATTTTCAACAAGATCACTATTTCAACAGAAGATCACTATTTTCAACGAGATCACTATTTTCAACAAGATCACTATTTTCAACGAGATCACTATTTTCAACAAGATCACTATTTTCAACAAGATCACTATTTTCAACAAGATCACTTTTTCAACAAGATCACTATTTTCAACGAGATCACTATTTTCAACAAGATCACTATTTTCAACAAGATCACTATTTTCAACAAGATCACTTTTTTCAACAGAGATCACTTTTTTCAACAAGATCACTTTTTTCAACAGATCACTTTTTCAACAACATCACTATTTTCAACAAGATCACTATTTTCAACGATCACTTATTTTCAACGAGATCACTATTTTCAACAAGATCACTTTTTCAACAAGATCACTATTTTCAACGAAGATCACTTTTTCAACAAGATCACTATTTTCAACAAGATCACTTTTTCAACAAGATCACATTTTTAACAAGATCACTATTTTCAACAGATCACTTTTTCAACAAGATCACTATTTTCAACGAGATCACTTTTTCAACAAGATCACTATTTTCAACGAGATCACTATTTTCAACAGAGATCACTATCAACTCACTTTTTTCAACAGATCACTATTTTCAACAAGATCACTATTTTCAACAGAGATCACTATTTTCAACAAGATCACTATTTTCAACGAGATCACTATTTTCAACATCACTTTTTCAACGAGATCACTATTTTCAACGAGATCACTATTTTCAACAAAGATCACTATTTTCAACAAGATCACTTTTCAACGAGATCACTTTTTTCAACGAGATCACTATTTTCAACGAGATCACTTTTTTCAACAAGATCACTATTTTCAACGAGATCACTCAACAAGATCACTATTTTCAACAAGATCACTATTTTCAACATTTTCACTTTTTTCAACAGGATCACTATTTTCAACGAGATCACTTTTTCAACAAGATCACTATTTTCAACAAGATCACTATTTTCAACAAGATCACTATTTTCAACAAGATCACTATTTTCAACAAGATCACTTTTTTCAACAAGATCACTATTTTCAAACAAGATCACTATTTCAACAAGGATCACTATTTTCAACAAGATCACTATTTTCAACAAGATCACTTTTTTCAACAAGATCACTTTTCAACAAGATCAACAACGAGATCACTATTTTCAACAAGATCACTTTTTTCAACGAGATCACTTTTTTCAACAAGATCACTATTTTCAACAGGATCACTATTTTCAACAAGATCACTATTTTCAACAAGATCACTATTTTCAACAAGATCACTATTTTCAACAAGATCACTATTTTCAACAAGATCACTATTTTCAACAAGATCACTATTTTCAACGAGATCACTTTTTTCAACGGGATCACTTTTTCAACGAGATCACTATTTTTAACAGATCACTATTTTCAACAAGATCACTATTTTCAACAAGATCACTATTTTCAACGAGATCACTTTTTTCAACAGGATCACTATTTTCAAACTTTTTTCAAGATCACTATTTTCAACAAGATCACTATTTTCAACAAGATCACTATTTTCAACAAGATCACTATTTTCAACAAGATCACTATTTTCAACAAGATCACTATTTTCAACGAGATCACTATTTTCAACAAGATCACTATTTTCAACAAGATCACTATTTTCAACAAGATCACTATTTTCAACAAGATCACTATTTTCAAACAAGATCACTATTTTCAACAGGATCACTATTTTCAACAAGATCACTATTTTCAACAAGATCACTATTTTCAACAAGATCACTATTTTCAACAAGATCACTATTTTCAACAAGATCACTATTTTCAACAAGATCACTATTTTCAACAAGATCACTATTTTCAACAAAGATCACTATTTTCAACAAGATCACTATTTTCAACAAGATCACTATTTTCAACGAGATCACTATTTTCAACAAGATCACTATTTTCAAACAAGATCACTATTTTCAACAAGATCACTATTTTCAACAAGATCACTATTTTCAACAGGATCACTTTTTCAACAAGATCACTATTTTCAACAAGATCACTATTTTCAACAAGATCACTATTTTCAACAAGATCACTATTTTCAACAAGATCACTATTTTCAACAAGATCACTATTTTCAACAAGATCACTATTTTCAACAAGATCACTATTTTCAACAAGATCACTATTTTCAACAAGATCACTATTTTTCAACAACAAGATCACTATTTTCAACGAGATCACTATTTTCAACAAGATCACTATTTTCAACTATTTTCAGATCACTATTTTCAACAAGATCACTATTTTCAACAAGATCACTATTTTTTCAACAAGATCACTATTTTCAACAAGATCACTATTTTCAACGAGATCACTATTTTCAACGAGATCACTATTTTCAACAAGATCACTATTTTCAACAAGATCACTTTTTTCAACAAGATCACTATTTTCAACAAGATCACTATTTTCAACAGAGATCACTTTTTCAAACGAGATCACTATTTTCAACGATTTTTAACATCACTATTTTCAACGAGATCACTTCACTATTTTCAACAGATCACTATTTTCAACAAGATCACTATTTTCAACAAGATCACTATTTTCAACAAGATCACTATTTTCAACGAGATCACTTTTTTTCAACAAGATCACTATTTTCAACAGATCATCACTATTTTTTTCAACAAGATCACTATTTTCAACGAGATCACTTTTTCAAACAAGATCACTATTTTCAACAAGATCACTATTTTCAACAAGATCACTATTTTCAACAAGATCACTATTTTCAACAAGATCACTATTTTCAACAAGATCACTATTTTTCAACAAGATCACTATTTTTCAACAACAGGATCACTTTTTTCAACGAGATCACTATTTTCAACGAGATCACTATTTTCAACAAGATCACTATTTTCAACAAGATCACTATTTTCAACAGAGATCACTATTTTCAACAGATCACTTTTTCAACAAGATCACTATTTTCAACAGAGATCACTATTTTCAACAAGATCACTCAACAAGATCACTATTTTCAACAGATCACTATTTTCAACAAGATCACTTTTTTCAACAAGATCACTATTTTCAACAAGATCACTATTTTCAACAGGATCACTATTTCATCAAGATCACTATTTTCAGATCACTATTTTCAACGAGATCACTTTTTCAACAAGATCACTATTTTCAACAAGATCACTATTTTCAATCACTTTTTCAACAAGATCATCACTTTTTCAACAAGATCACTATTTTCAACGAGATCACTATTTTCAACAGGATCACTTTTTTCAACGAGATCACTATTTTCAACAGGATCACTATTTTCAACAAGATCACTATTTTCAACAGGATCACGTTTTCAACGATATCACTATTTTCAACGAGATCACCATTTCAAACCGGATCACTATTTTCAACGGTCACTTTTTCAACAAGATCACTATTTTCAACAACAGATCACTATTTCAACAAGATCACTCTTTTCAATGAGATTACTATTTTCAACGAGATCAACCTTTTCAACAAGATCACTTTTTTCAACAAGATCATTATTTCCAACAGGATCTCTATTTTCAACATTATAACTTTTTTCAATCAGATCACTATTTTCAACGAGATCACTATTTTCAACGAGATCACCACTTCATCAAGATCATTATTTTCAACGAGATCACTTTTTTCAACGAGATCACTATTTTCAACGAGATCACTATTTTCAACGAGATCAGTATTTTAAACGAGATCACTATTTTCAACATGACCTTTATATTCAACAGGATCACTCTTTTCAACGAGATCATTATTTTTAGCAGGATCATTATTTTCACAGAAAACTATTCTCAACAAGATCACTATTTTCAACGGTATCACTATTTTAAACAGGATCATTATTTTCAACAAGATCACAATTTTCGACAGGATCACTTATTTCAACAAGATCACTATTTTCAACAAGATCACTAATTTTACAAGATCACTTTCTTCAAAGAGATCACTATTATTAACACAACAATCACTATTTCAACGAGATCTTTATTTCCAACAAGATCACTTTTTTCAACAGAGATTACCATTTTCAACGAGATCTTCATCAACTAGATCACTCTTCTTCAATGAGATCAATATTTTCAACAGAGATCACCATTTACATCAAGATCACTTTTTTCAACAAGATCATTATTTTCAACAGGATCACTTTTTTCAACAAGATCACTTTTTTTCAATAAGATAACTATTTTCAACAAGATCACCATTTTCAACGATATCACTATTTTCAAGAGATCACTACTTTCAACAAGATCACTATTTTCAACAAGATCACTATTTTCAACAAGATCACTATCACTTTCAACTAGATCACGATTTTCAACAAGATCACTATCTTCAACAAGATCACTTCTTTTCAACGAGATCACTATTTTCAACAAGATCACTATTTTTCAACAAGATCACTATTTTCAACAAGATCACAATTTTCAACAAGATCACTATTTTCAACAAGATCACTATTTTCAACAAGATCACTTTTTCAACAAGATCACTATTTTCAACAAGATCACTATTTTCAACAAGATCACTATTTTCAACGAGATCACTATTTTCAACGAGATCACTTTTTTCACTATTTTCAACAAGATCACTTTTTTCAACGAGATCACTTTTTTCAACGAGATCACTATTTTCAACAAGATCACTATTTTCAACAAGATCACTATTTTCAACAAGATCACTATTTTTCAACAAGATCACTATTTTCAACGAGATCACTTTTTCAACGAGATCACTCATTTTCAACAAGATCACTATTTTCAACAAGATCACTTTTTCAACAAGATCACTATTTTCAACAAGATCACTATTTCAACAAGATCACTATTTTCAACGAGATCACTATTTTCAACAAGATCACTATTTTCAACAAGATCATCACTTTTCAACAAGATCACTTTTTCAACGAGATCACTATTTTCAACAAGATCACTTTTTTCCAACGAGATCACTATTTTCAACAAGATCACTATTTTCAACAAGATCACTTTTTTTCAACAAGATCACTATTTTCAACAAGATCACTATTTTCAACAAGATCACACAAGATCCATATTTTCAGATCACTATTTTCAACAGGATCACTATTTTCAACAAGATCACTATTTTCAACAAGATCACTATTTTCAACGAGATCACTATTTTCAACAAGATCACTATTTTCAACAAGATCACTATTTTCAACAAGATCATCACTATTTTCAACAAGATCACTATTTTCAACGAGATCACTATTTTCAATCAAGATCACTATTTTCAACAAGATCACTTTTTTTCAACGAGATCACTTTTTTCAACAAGATCACTATTTTCAACAAGATCACTATTTTCGACAAGATCACATTTTTCAACAAGATCACTATTTTCAACAAGATCACTATTTTCAACAAGATCACTATTTTCAACAAGATCACTATTTCAACAAGATCACTATTTTCAACAAGATCACTATTTTCAACAAGATCACTATTTTCAACGAGATCACTATTTTCAACAAGATCACTATTTTCAACGAGATCACTATTTTCAACGAGATCACTTTTTCAACAAGATCACTATTTTCAACAAGATCACTATTTTTCAACAAGATCACTATTTTCCAACAAGATCACTATTTTCAACAAGATCACTATTTTCAACAAGATCACTATTTTCAACAAGATCACTATTTTCAACGAGATCACTATTTTCAACAAGATCACTATTTCAACAACAACATTTTCAGATCACTATTTTCAACAAGATCACTATTTTCAACAAGATCACTATCTTCAACAAGATCACTATTTTCAACAAGATCACTATTTTCAACGGAGATCACTATTTTCAACAAGATCACTATTTTCAACAAGATCACTTTTTTCAACGAGATCACTATTTTCAACGAGATCACTATTTTCAACAGAGATCACTATTTTCAACGAGATCACTATTTTCAACAAGATCACTATTTTCAACGAGATCACTATTTTCAACAAGATCACTATTTTCAACAAGATCACTATTTTCAACAAGATCACTATTTTCAACAAGATCACTATTTTCAACAAGATCACTTTTTTCAACGAGATCACTTTTTTCAACGAGATCACTATTTTCAACGAGATCACTATTTTCAACAAGATCACTATTTTCAACAAGATTTTTTCAACAAGATCACTATTTTCAACAAGATCACTATTTTCAACAGAGATCACTATTTTCAACAAGATCACTATTTTCAACGAGATCACTATTTTCAACGAGATCACTATTTTCAAAGATCACTTTTTCAACAAGATCACTATTTTCAACAAGATCACTATTTTCAACCCTTTCCAATGAGCAGTTGAATAAATTTTACGCGTTGTTTAAATTTATGTAATTTAGGTTCTTTTTTTTATATCAACTTGGGAGTTATATTATGTAATTCTCGGACTAAAAAAATATGAATCTTTGAAAGTCCGATTTTTTAAATTGCTGTGTTGAAATTTCCATATTTGTTACTGATCATGAATTACTCTGTTGCCTTTACACCTGCTTTTATTAGGAGTTAGTATAGATATTTATCAAACAGTTATAGATATACAAGGATTTAATATTTAATATTTTAGTTTATTTCGTAGAGTTTTTAGTTGAGATACCGTTTTCCTTTCTTGAAAATAATTTTTTAAAAGAGTATTTTTGAACTATCTCGAGTATATTTTCGAGTTGTATTAAACGCACCTCCTCACGCGACAATACAATATCTCAAAACAGATTCCGCAAGGCAGAGTTATAAACCATTATTAGATTTTTCCGCGATAGAATATCTCTCAAGCTATAAGGTTTATGCATTAAAGCTTCTTTTGTCGTTTACTGACATGAATTATGTGGTCTGACCAACGTATGTGTTGATCAATAAAAATACCTAAATATTTTATAGAAGAGACTCTTTTCAATTGGATGAACAGCTACAATTTTCTACTTTACAATTTGGAGTCATGCAAATGTATATTTAAATTTGTTGGTTGGTCAACAATTGTAGGGCTGAAAGGCGACATATTTTGTTTTTTTGATATTTAGTGTTAAAGGCTTGTTAAACTTTAGCCATACGTTTAGTTGTTTCAAATTCTTTTCCGGATTAATTTTAACTTCCTCCCATGTTTTTCCTGTAAATATTATTGCAGTGTGGGATTCCGCATAACGCATATTATTTGACCACTGAAACTGCTGATTTTAGTAATATCATTTAGATAAATAATAAATAGTAGTGGTCCTAATACTGTACCTTGTGGAACACCAAATTTTATTTGAGACTCCAGAACTTAGTTCAGGAACTACTTTTACCCTCTGCAAACGTCCCGACAAATAATCTGTTATAAGAGTTAATGCAATCCCCTGACACCATAATTACTTAGCTTACTTAAGAGCACCCCACTTGAGAGATCAAAACGAGAGTTCTGGCCAAATCAAAGAAAGACGGTTACGCATTTTAATGACGTATCCAAAGCTCCCACCGCATTCTCAAGTAAATCTAATACAGCGTTTTCTGTATTTGAGTTCTTTATAAACCATATTGTTTGTTTTTGTAAGAACATTATTTTGAATTAAAATTAAATGAGTAATCCCTCTTTTAAAGCCATCTCAAATATTTTAGTAGAAATTATTTATTATTAGAGATAGGCATATGGTTGTTTAGCTTACCTTCTGTCTTCCGATTTAAAATGGGAGTGACTATAGATTCTTTCCACTGCAGCGGAATTTTCCCACTCTGAAAACATAGATTGGTCAATGTGCACTAGAGGTCGCGATATCTTGTCATGAACAGCTTTAATAGTTTTAGCTAGCAACTTATCTGGACCAGGAGCACAGTTATCAAGATCACCATTTTCAACGAGATCACTATTTTCAACGAGATCACTATTTTCAACGAGATCACTATATTCAATGAGATCACTTTTTTCAACAAGATCACTATTTTCAACACATTTCATTTCACATTTTTTCAACGAGATCACTATTTTCAACGAGATCACTATTTTCAACAAGATCACTATTTTCAACGAGATCACTATTTTCAACAGGATCACTATTTTCAACGAGATCACTATTTTCAACGAGATCACTTTTCAACGAGATCACTTTTTCAAACAAGATCACTATTTTCAACGAGATCACTATTTTCAACAAGATCACTATTTTCAACGAGATCACTATTTTTAACAAGATCACTATTTTCAACAAGATCACTATTTTCAACTTGAGATCACTTTTTTCAACAAGATCACTATTTTCAACAGAGATCACTATTTTCAATGAGATCACTATTTTCAACAAGATCACAATTTTCAACAAGATCACATTTTTTAACAAGATCACTATTTTCAACGAGATTTTTTGAACAAGATCACTATTTTCAACAAGATCACTATTTTCAACGAGATCACTATTTTCAAACAAGATCACTATTTTCAACAAGATCACTATTTCAACATGCAAGATCACTATTTTCAACAGGATCACTTTTTTCAACAAGATCACTATTTTCAACAAGATCACTATTTTCAACAAGATCACTATTTTCAACAAGATCACTATTTTCAACAAGATCACTATTTTCAACGAGATCACACTTTTTCAACAAGATCACTTATTTTCTAACGAGATCACTAGTTTCAACGAGATCACTATTTTCAACAAGATCCTTTTTTCCGGAACATTTTCACTATTTTCAACAGGATCACTTTTTCAACAAGATCACTTTTTCAACGAGATCACTATTTTCAACAAGATCACTATTTTCAACAAGATCACTATTTTCAACAAGATCACTATTTTCAACTAGATCACTATTTTCAACGAGATCACTATTTTCAACAAGATCACTATTTTCAACAAGATCACTATTTTCAACAAGATCACTATTTTCAACGAGATCACTATTTTCAACAAGATCACTATTTTCAACAAGATCACTATTTTCAACAAGATCACTATTTTCAACAAGATCACTATTTTCAACAAGATCACTATTTTCAACAAGATCACTATTTTCAACGAGATCACTCACTATTTTCAACAAGATCACTATTTTCAACAAGATCACTATTTTCAACAGATCACTATTTTCAACAAGATCACTTTTTTCAACGATCACATTTTTCAACAAGATCACTATTTTCAACAAGATCACTATTTTCAACAAGATCACTATTTTCAACAAGATCACTATTTTCAACAAGATCACTATTTTCAACAAGATCACTATTTTCAACAAGATCACTATCACTATTTCAACGAGATCACTATTTTCAACAAGATCACTATTTTCAACAAGATCACTTTTTTCAACGAGATCACTATTTTCAACAAGATCACTATTTTCAACAAGATCACTATTTTCAACGAGATCACTTTTTTCAACGAAGATCACTATTTTCAACGAGATCACTATTTTTCAACAAGATCACTATTTTCAACAAGATCACTATTTTCAACAAGATCACTATTTTCAACAAGATCACTATTTTCAACAAGATCACTATTTTCAACAAGATCACTATTTTCAACAAGATCACTATTTTCAACGAGATCACTATTTTCAACAAGATCACTTTTTCAACAAGATCACTATTTTCAACAAGATCACTATTTTCAACAAGATCACTTTTTTCAACAAGATCACTATTTTCAACAAGATCACTATTTTCAACGAGATCACTATTTTCAACGAGATCACTATTTTCAACAAGATCACTTTTTTCAACGAGATCACTATTTTTTCAACAAGATCATCACTATTTTCAACGAGATCACTTTTTTCAACGAGATCACTATTTTCAACGAGATCACTTTTCAACGAGATCACTATTTTCAACAAGATCACTATTTTTTTCAACAAGATCACTATTTTCAACAAGATCACTATTTTCAACAAGATCACTTTTTCAACGAGATCACTATTTTCAACGAGATCACTATTTTCAACAAGATCACTATTTTCAACAAGATCACTATTTTCAACAAGATCACTATTTTCAACAAGATCACTATTTTCAACGATCACTATCACTATTTTCAACAAGATCACTTTTTTCAACAAGATCACTTTTTCAACGAGATCACTATTTTCAACAAGATCACTATTTCAATCACTATTTTCAACAAGATCACTTTTTTCAACGAGATCACTATTTTCAACAAGATCACTATTTTCAACAAGATCACTATTTTCAACGAGATCACTATTTTCAACGAGATCACTTTTTTCAACGAGATCACTATTTTCAACGAGATCACTATTTTCAACGAGATCACTTTTTCAACAAGATCACTATTTTCAACGAGATCACTATTTTCAACAAGATCACTATTTTTCAACAAGATCACTATTTTCTCAACAAGATCACTATTTTCAACAAGATCACTATTTTCAACAAGAGATCACTATTTTCAACAAGATCACTTTTTTCAACGAGATCACTTTTTCAACAAGATCACTATTTTCAACAAGATCACTATTTTCAACGAGATCACTATTTTCAACAAGATCACTATTTTCAACAAGATCACTATTTTCAACAAGATCACTATTTTCAACAGACCACTTTTTCAACAAGATCACTATTTTCAACAAGATCACTATTTTCAACGAGATCACTATTTTCAACAAGATCACTATTTTCAACAAGATCACTATTTTCAACAAGATCACTATTTTCAACAAGATCACTATTTTCAACGAGATCACTATTTTCAACAAGATCACTATTTTCAACAAGATCACTATTTTCAACGAGATCACTATTTTCAACAAGATCACTATTTTCAACGAGATCACTATTTTCAACAAGATCACTATTTTCAACAAGATCACTATTTTCAACAAGATCACTATTTTCAACAAGATCACTATTTTCAACAAGATCACTATTTTCAACAAGATCACTATTTTCAACACATCACTATTTTCAACGAGATCACTATTTTCAACAAGATCACTTTTTCAACGAGATCACTTTTTCAACAAGATCACTATTTTCAACAAGATCACTCATTTTCAACAAGATCACTATTTTCAACGAGATCACTTTTTTCAACAACGAGATCACTATTTTCAACGAGATCACTTTCATTTTCAACAGGATCACTATTTTCAACAAGATCACTATTTTCAACAAGATCACTTTTTTCAACAAGATCACTATTTTCAACAAGATCACTATTTTCAACAAGATCACTATTTTCAACGAGATCACTATTTTTCAACAAGATCACTTTTTCAACAAGATCACTATTTTCAACAATTTTCAACAAGATCACTATTTTCAACAAGATCACTATTTTCAACGAGATCACTATTTTCAACAAGATCACTATTTTCAACAAGATCACTATTTTCAACAAGATCACTATTTTCAACAAGATCACTATTTTCAACAAGATCACTATTTTCACTATTTTCAACAGAGATCACTATTTTTAACGAGATCACTATTTTCAACGAGATCACTTTTTCAACAAGATCACTTTTTTCAACGAGATCACTATTTTCAACAAGATCACTATTTTCAACAAGATCACTTTTTTCAACAAGATCACTATTTTCAACAAGATCACTTTTTCAACAAGATCACTATTTTCAACAAGATCACTTTTTCAACAAGATCACTATTTTCAACGAGATCACTATTTTCAACAAGATCACTATTTTCAACAGAGATCACTATTTTCAACAAGATCACTATTTTCAACAAGATCACTATTTCAACGAGATCACTATTTCAAACAAGATCACTATTTTCAACAAGATCACTATTTTCAACAAGATCTATTTTCAACAAGATCACTCAACAAGATCACTATTTTCAACAAGATCACTAATTTTCAACAAGATCACTATTTTCAACAAGATCACTATTTTCAACAAGATCACTTTTTCAACGAGATCACTTTTTCAACAAGATCACTATTTTCAACTATTTTCATCACTATTTTCAACGAGATCACTATTTTCAACGAGATCACTATTTTCAACAAGATCACTTTTTCAACAAGATCACATTTTTTTTTCAACAAGATCACTTTTTCAACGAGATCACTATTTTCAACGAGATCACTATTTTCAACAAGATCACTATTTTTCAACAAGATCACTATTTTCAACAAGATCACTATTTTCAACAAGATCACTATTTTCAACAAGATCACTATTTTCAACACTATTTTCAACAAGATCACTATTTTCTTCAACGAGATCACTATTTTCAACGAGATCACTATTTTCAACAGATCACTTTTTTCAACGAGATCACTATTTTCAACGAGATCACTTTTTCAACAAGATCACTCACTATTTTTTTCAACAAGATCACTTTTTTCAACAAGATCACATTTTTCAACAAGATCACTATTTTCAACGAGATCACTTTTTTCAACGAGATCACTCATTTTCAACGAGATCACTATTTTCAACAAGATCACTATTTTCAACAAGATCACTATTTTCAACAAGATCAACAAGATCACTATTTTCAACGAGATCACTATTTTCAACGAGATCACTATTTTCAACGAGATCATCAATCACTACTTTTCAACGAGATCACAACGAGATCACTTTTTCAACGAGATCACTATTTTCAACAAGATCACTTTTTCAACGAGATCACTATTTTCAACGAGATCACTATTTTCAACGAGATCACTTTTTTCAACAAGATCACTATTTTCAACAAGATCACATTTTTCAACAAATCACTATTTTCAACAGATCACTATTTCAACAAGATCACTTTTTTCAACGAGATCACTATTTTCAACAAGATCACTATTTTCAACAAGATCACTATTTTCAACAAGATCACTTTTTCACTATTTTCAACAAGATCACTATTTTCAACAAGATCACTATTTTCAACAAGATCACTTTTTTTCAACAAGATCACTATTTCATCACTCACTTTTTTCAACGAGATCACTTTTTTCAACGAGATCACTTTTTTCAACGAGATCACTATTTTCAACGAGATCACTATCACTTTTTCAACGAGATCACTATTTTCATCAAGATCACAATTTTCAACAAGATCACATTTTTCACATTCACTATTTTCAACAAGATCACTATTTTCAACAAGATCACTATTTTCAACAAGATCACTATTTTCAACAAGATCACTATTTTCAACAAGATCACTATTTCAACAACAAGATCACTTTTTTCAACAAGATCACTATTTTCAACAAGATCACTATTTTCAACAAGATCACTATTTTTCAACAAGATCACTATTTTCAACAAGATCACTATTTTCAACAAGATCACTTTTTTCAACAAGATCACCATTTTTCAACAAGATCACTATTTTCAACAAGATCACTATTTCCAACAAGATCACTATTTTCAACAAGATCACTATTTCCAACAAGATCACCATTTTCAAACGCGATCACTATTTTCAACATGACAACTTTATATTCAACGAGATCACTATTTTCAACGAGATCACTATTTTCAACAAGATCACTATTTTCAACAAAATCACTATTTTCAACAAGATCACTTTTTCAAAAATGATCACTAGTTTCAACAAGATCACTATTTTCAACAAAATCACTATTTTCAACAAGATCACTATTTTCAAAGGGATCACTTTTTTTAACGAGATCACTATTTTCAACAAAATCACTATTTTCAACGAGATCACTATTTTCAACAAGATCACTATTTTTAAACGAGATTTATTTTTTTTTTCAACGAGATCACCATGTTAACAAGATTACCATTCTCAACGGATCACTATTTTCAACGAGATCAATACTTTCAACAAGATCACTTTTTTCAACGAGATCACAGTTTTCAACAAGATCACTATTTTCAACAAGATCACTATTCTCAACAAGATCACTCACTTTTCAACGAGATCACTATTTTCAACAAGATCACTATTTTCAACGAGATCACTTTTTTCAACAAGATCACTATTTTCAACAAGATCACTATTTTCAACGAGATCACTATTTTCAACAAGATCACTATTTTCAACAAGATCACTATTTTCAACGAGATCACTTTTTCAACAAGATCACTATTTTCAACAGGATCACTTTTTTCAACGAGATCACTATTTTCAACGAGATCACTTTTTTCAACATGAATCACTATTTTCAACGAGATCACTATTTTCAACAAGATCACTTTTTCAACAAGATCACTTTTTTCAACAAGATCACTATTTTCAACAAGATCACTATTTTCAACGAGATCACTATTTTCAACAAGATCACTATTTTCAACAAGATCACTTTTTCAACAAGATCACTATTTTCAACATCACTATTTTCAACAAGATCACTATTTTCAACGATCATCACTTTTTCAACAAGATCACTATTTTCAACAGATCACTTTTTTCAACAAGATCACTATTTTCAACGAGATCACTATTTTCAACAAGATCACTTTTTTCAACAAGATCACTTTTTCAACGAGATCACTATTTTCAACGAGATCACTATTTTCAACGAGATCACTATTTTCAACAAGATCACTATTTTCAACAAGATCACTATTTTCAACAAGATCACTATTTTCAACGAGATCACTATTTTCAACAAGATCACTATTTTCAACGAGATCACTATTTTCAACGAGATCACTTTTCAACAAGATCACTATTTTCAACAAGATCACTATTTTCAACAAGATCACTATTTTCACAGATCACTATTTTCAACGAGATCACTATTTTCAACGAGATCACTATTTTCAACAAGATCACTATTTTCAACAGATCACTAGATCACTATTTTTCAACAAGATCACTATTTTCAACAAGATCACTATTTTCAACAAGATCACTATTTTCAACGAGATCACTATTTTCAACAAGATCACTATTTTCAACAAGATCACTATTTTCAACAAGATCACTATTTTCAACAAGATCACTATTTTCAACAAGATCACTTTTTCAAAGATCATCACTATTTTCAACGAGATCACTATTTTCAACGAGATCACTATTTTCAACAAGATCACTATTTTCAACAAGATCACTATTTTCAACAAGATCACTCACTTTTTCAACAAGATCACTATTTTCAACAAGATCACTATTTTCAACAAGATCACTATTTTCAACAAGATCACTATTTTCAACAAGATCACTATTTTCAACAAGATCACTATTTTCAACAAGATCACTATTTTCAACAAGATCACTTTTTTCAACAAGATCACTATTTTCAACAAGATCACTATTTTCAACAAGATCACTATTTTCAACAAGATCACTTTTTCAACGAGATCACTTTTTTCAACAAGATCACTATTTTCAACGAGATCACTATTTTCAAATTTTCAGATCACTATTTTCAACAAGATCACTATTTTCAACAAGATCACTATTTTCAACAAGATCACTATTTTCAACAAGATCACTATTTTCAACAAGATCACTTTTTTCAACAAGATCACTATTTTCAACGAGATCACTATTTTCAACAAGATCACTATTTTCAACAAGATCACTATTTTCAACAAGATCACTATTTTCAACAAGATCACTATTTTCAACAAGATCACTATTTTCAACAAGATCACTATTTTCAACAAGATCACTCAACAAGATCACTTTTTCAACAAGATCACTATTTTCAACGAGATCACTATTTTCAACAAGATCACTATTTCCACAACAATCACAAGATCACTTCACTTTTTTCAACAAGATCACTATTTTCAACAAGATCACTATTTTCAACAAGATCACTATTTTCAACAAGATCACTATTTTCAACAAGATCACTATTTTCAACAAGATCACTATTTTCAACAAGATCACTATTTTCAACAAGATCACTATTTTCAACAAGATCACTATTTTCAACAAGATCACTATTTTCAATCAAGATCACTATTTTCAACAAGATCACTATTTTCAACGAGATCACTATTTTCAACGAGATCACTATTTTCAACAAGATCACTATTTTCAACGAGATCACTATTTTCAACAAGATCACTATTTTTCAACAAGATCACTATTTTCAACAAGATCACTTTTTTCAACAAGATCACTTTTTTCAACAAGATCACTATTTTCAACAAGATCACTATTTTCAACAAGATCACTTTTTTCAACAAGATCACTATTTTCAACAAGATCACTATTTTCAACGAGATCACTTTTTCAACGAGATCACTATTTTCAACGAGATCACTATTTTCAACAAGATCACTTTTTTTTTCAACAAGATCACTATTTTCAACAAGATCACTATTTTCAACAAGATCACTATTTTCAACAAGATCACTATTTTCAACAAGATCACTATTTTCAACGAGATCACTATTTTCAACGAGATCACTATTTTCAACGAGATCACTATTTTCAACAAGATCACTATTTTCAACAAGATCACTATTTTCAACAAGATCACTATTTTCAACAGATCACTATTTTCACACTATTTTCAACAAGATCACTTTTTCAACAGATCATCACTTTTTCAACAAGATCACTATTTTCAACAAGATCACTATTTTCAACAAGATCACTTTTTCACTACGAGATCACTTCACTTTTTCAACAAGATCACTATTTTCAACAAGATCACTATTTTCAACAAGATCACTATTTTCAACAAGATCACTCATTTTTTCAACAAGATCACTATTTTCAAACGAGATCACTATTTTCAACAAGATCACTATTTTCAACAAGATCACTATTTTTCAACAAGATCACTATTTTCAACAAGATCACTATTTTCAACAAGATCACTATTTTCAACGAGATCACTATTTTCAACGAGATCACTATTTTCAACAGATCACTATTTTCAACAAGATCACTATTTTCAACGAGATCACTATTTTCAACAAGATCACTATTTTCAACAAGATCACTATTTTCAACAAGATCACTATTTTCAACAAGATCACTATTTTCAACGAGATCACTATTTTCAACGAGATCACTATTTTCAACAAGATCACTATTTTCAACAAGATCACTATTTTCAACAAGATCACTATTTTCAACAAGATCACTATTTTCAACAAGATCACTATTTTCAACAAGATCACTATTTTTCAACAAGATCACTATTTTCAACAAGATCACTATTTTCAACAAGATCACTATTTTCAACGAGATCACTTTTTCAACAAGATCACTATTTTCAACGAGATCACTATTTTCAACAAGATCACTATTTTCAACAAGATCACTATTTTCAACGAGATCACTATTTTCAACGAGATCAGATCACTATCACTTTTTCAACGAGATCACTATTTTCAACGAGATCACTATTTTCAACGAGATCACTATTTTCAACAAGATCACTATTTTCAACAACAACGATCACTATTTTCAACAAGATCACTATTTTCAACAAGATCACTATTTTCAACAAGATCACTATTTTCAACAAGATCACTTTTTTCAACAAGATCACTATTTTCAACAAGATCACTATTTTCAACAAGATCACTATTTTCAACAAGATCACTATTTTCAACAAGATCACTATTTTCAACAAGATCACTATTTTCAACGAGATCACTATTTTCAACGAGATCACTATTTTCAACAAGATCACTATTTTCAACAAGATCACTATTTTCAACAAGATCACTTTTTCAACAAGATCACTATTTTCAACAAGATCACTATTTTCAACAAGATCACTATTTTTCAACGAGATCACTATTTTCAACGAGATCACTATTTTCAACGAGATCACTTTTTTCAACAAGATCACTATTTTCAACGAGATCACTATTTTCAACAAGATCACTATTTTCAACAAGATCACTATTTTCAACGAGATCACTATTTTCAACGAGATCACTATTTTCAACGAGATCACTATTTTCAACAAGATCACTATTTTCAACGAGATCACTATTTTCAACAAGATCACTTTTTTTCAACGAGATCACTATTTTCAACAAGATCACTATTTTCAACAAGATCACTATTTTCAACAAGATCACTATTTTCAACGAGATCACTATTTTCAACGAGATCACTATTTTCAACGAGATCACTATTTTCAACAAGATCACTATTTTCAACAAGATCACTATTTTCAACAAGATTCATTTCAACAACAGATCACTATTTTCAACAAGATCACTATTTTCAACGAGATCACTATTTTCAACAAGATCACTATTTTCAACAAGATCACTATTTTCAACAAGATCACTATTTTCAACAAGATCACTATTTTCAACGAGATCACTATTTTCAACAAGATCACTATTTTCAACAAGATCACTATTTTCAATTTTCAACGGATCACTTTTTTCAACAAGATCACTTTTTCAACGAGATCACTATTTTCAACAAGATCACTATTTTCAACGAGATCACTTTTTTTCAACAAGATCACTATTTTCAACAAGATCACTATTTTCAACAAGATCACTATTTTCAACAAGATCACTATTTTCAACAAGATCACTATTTTCAACGAGATCACTATTTTCAACAAGATCACTTTTTTCAACAAGATCACTATTTTCAACAAGATCACTATTTTCAACAAGATCACTATTTTCAACGAGATCACTTTTTTCAACAACGAGATCACTTTCACTCAACGAGATCACTATTTTCAACAAGATCACTATTTTCAACGAGATCACTATTTTCAACAAGATCACTATTTTCAACGAGATCACTATTTTCAACGAGATCACTATTTTCAACAAGATCACTATTTTCAACAAGATCACTTTTTTAAACGAGATCACTCACTTTTTTCAACAAGATCACTATTTTCAACAAGATCACTATTTTCAACGAGATCACTATTTTCAACAGATCACTTTTCAACAAGATTTTCAACAAGATCACTATTTTCAACAAGATCACTATTTCAACAAGATCACTATTTTCAACGAGATCACTATTTTTCAACAAGATCACTATTTTCAACAGATCAACTCACTTTTTTCAACAAGATCACTTATTTTCAACAAGATCACTATTTTCAACAAGATCACTATTTTCAACACTATTCAACGAGATCACTTTTTCAACGAGATCACTATTTTCAACGAGATCACTATTTTCAACGAGATCACTTTTTCAACAAGATCACTATTTTCAACGAGATCACTATTTTCAACGAGATCACTATTTTCAACTCACTTTTTTCAACAAGATCACTATTTTCAACAAGATCACTATTTTCAACAAGATCACTTTTTTCAACAAGATCACTATTTTCAACAAGATCACTATTTTCAACAAGATCACTATTTTCAACGAGATCACTATTTTCAAGATCACTATCATCTTTTTCAACAAGATCACTATTTTCAACAAGATCACTATTTTCAACAAGATCACTATTTTCAACGAGATCACTATTTTCAACGAGATCACTATTTTCAACGAGATCACTATTTTCAACAAGATCACTATTTTCAACAAGATCACTATTTTCAACAAGATCACTATTTTCAACAAGATCACTATTTTCAACAAGATCACTATTTTCAACGAGATCACTATTTTCAACAAGATCACACTATTTTCAACGAGATCACTATTTTCAACAAGATCACTATTTTCAACAAGATCACTATTTTCAACGAGATCACTATTTTCAACAAGATCACTATTTTCAACAAGATCACTTTTTCAACAAGATCACTATTTTCAACAAGATCACTATTTTCAACGAGATCACTATTTTCAACAGATCACTATTTTCAACAAGATCACTTTTTCAACAAGATCACTATTTTCAACAAGATCACTATTTTCAACGAGATCACTATTTTCAACGAGATCACTATTTTCAACGAGATCACTATTTCAACAAGATCACTATTTTCAAGATCACTATTTTCAACAAGATCACTATTTTCAACGAGATCACTATTTTCAACAAGATCACTATTTTCAACGAGATCACTATTTTTTTCAACAAGATCACTATTTTTTCAACGAGATCACTATTTTTTCAACGAGATCACTCACTTTTTCAACAAGATCACTATTTTCAACAAGATCACTATTTTCAACAAGATCACTATTTTCAACAAGATCACTATTTTCAACGAGATCACTATTTTCAACAAGATCACTATTTTCAACGAGATCACTTTTTCAACAAGATCACTATTTTCAACAAGATCACTATTTTCAACGAGATCACTATTTTCAACGAGATCACTATTTTCAACGAGATCACTATTTTCAACGAGATCACTATTTTCAACAAGATCACTATTTTCAACAAGATCACTTTTTCAAACAAGATCACTATTTTCAACAAGATCACTATTTTCAACAAGATCACTATTTTCAACAAGATCACTATTTTCAACAAGATCACTTTCAACAAGATCACTATTTTCAACGAGATCACTATTTTCAACAAGATCACTATTTTCAACAAGATCACTATTTTCAACAAGATCACTATTTTCAACGAGATCACTATTTTCAACGTGATCACTTTTTTCAACGAGATCACTATTTTCAACAAGATCACTTTTTTTCGACGAGATCACTATTTTCAACAAGATCACTATTTTCAACGAAATCACTATTTTCAACAAGATCACAATTTTCAACAAGATCACATTTTTCAACAAGATCACTATTTTCAACGAGATCACTTTTTCAACAAGATCACTATTTTCAACGAACAAGATCACTTTTTTCAACAAGATCACTATTTTCAACAAGATCACTTTTTTCAACAAGATCACTTTTTCAACAAGATCACTATTTTCAACAAGATCACTATTTTTTCAACAAGATCACTATTTTCAACAGAGATCACTATTTTCAACGAGATCACTATTTCATCAACAATCACACTATTTTCAACGAGATCACTTTTTTCAACGAGATCACTATTTTCAACGAGATCACTATTTTCAACGAGATCACTATTTTCAACGAGATCACTATTTTCAACAAGATCACTATTTTCAACAGATCACTATTTTCAACGAGATCACTTATTTTTAGCAGGATCATTATTTTCAACAAGATCACTATTTTCAACAAGATCACTATTTTCAACGAGATCACTATTTTCAACGAGATCACTATTTTCAACAAGATCACTATTTTCAACGAGGATCACTTTTTCAACAAGATCACTATTTTCAACAAGATCACTATTTTCAACAAGATCACTTTTTTCAACAGAGATCACTATTTTCAACAAGATCACTATTTTCAACGAGATCACTATTTTCAACAAGATCACTTTTTCAACGAGATCACTATTTTCACGAGATCAACACTTTTCAACGAGATCACTTTTTCAACAAGATCACTATTTTCAACAAGATCACTATTTTCAACAAGATCACTATTTTTCAACAAGATCACTATTTTCAACAAGATCACTATTTTCAACAAGATTTTTTCAACAAGATCACTTTTTTCAACAGGATCAAGATCACTTTTTCAACAGATCACTATTTTCAACAACAAGATCACTATTTTCAACAAGATCACTATTTTCAACACAGAGATCACTTTTTTCAACAAGATCACTATTTTCAACAACAAGATCACTATTTTCAACGAGATCACTATTTTCAACAAGATCACTATTTTCAACAAGATCACTATTTTTTCATCACTATTTTCAACAAGATCACTATTTTCAACAAGATCACTATTTTCAACAAGATCACTATTTTCAACAAGATCACTTTTTCAACGAGATCACTATTTTCAACGAGATCACTATTTTCAACAAGATCACTATTTTCAACAAGATCACTATTTTCAACAAGATCACTATTTTCAACAAGATCACTATTTTCAACAAGATCACTATTTTCAACAAGATCACTTTTTCAACGAGATCACTATTTTCAACGAGATCACTATTTTCAACAAGATCACTATTTTCAACAAGATCACTATTTTCAACAAGATCACTATTTTCAACAAGATCACTATTTTCAACGAGATCACTATTTCAACGAGATCACTATTTTCAACAAGATCACTTTTTTTCAACAAGATCACTATTTTCAACGAGATCACTATTTCAACAAGATCACTATTTTCAACAAGATCACTATTTTCAACAGATCACTTTTTCAACGGAGATCACTATTTTCAACGAGATCACTATTTTCAACAAGATCACTTTTCATTTTCAACAAGATTTTCAACGAGATCACTATTTTCAACGAGATCACTATTTTCAACAAGATCACTATTTTCAACAAGATCACTATTTTCAACAAGATCACTTTTTCAACGAGATCACTATTTTCAACGAGATCACTATTTTCAACGAGATCACTATTTTCAACGAGATCACTTTTTTCAACAAGATCACTATTTTCAACGAGATCACTATTTTCAACAAGATCACTATTTTCAACAAGATCACATTTTCAACAAGATCACTATTTTCAACAAGATCACTATTTTCAACAAGATCACTATTTTCAACAAGATCACTATTTTCAACAAGATCACTTTTTTCAACAAGATCACTATTTTCAACAAGATCACTTTTTCAACAAGATCACTATTTTCAACAAGATCACTATTTTCAACAAGATCACTATTTTCAACAAGATCACTATTTTCAACGAGATCACTATTTTCAACGTGATCACTATTTTCAACGAGATCACTATTTTCAACAAGATCACTTTTTTCAACGAGATCACCATTTTCAACGAGATCACTATTTTCAACGAAATCACTATTTTCATCAAGATCACAATTTTCAACAAGATCACATTTTTCAACAAAATCACTCACTTTTTCAACGAGATCACTATTTTCAACCGGATCACTATTTTCAACGGTATCACTTTTTTCAACAAGATCACTATTTTCAACGAGATCACTATTTTCACTATTTCAACACTATTTTCAACAAGATCACTATTTTCAACAAGATCACTATTTTTCACTTTTTTCAACAAGATCACTTTTTCAACAAGATCATCACTATTTTCAACAAGATAACTTTTTTCAACGAGATCACTATTTTCAACAAGATCACTTTCATTCACTATTTTCAACGAGATCACTTTTTTCAACGAGATCACTATTTTCAACGAGATCACTATTTTCAACGAGATCAGTATTTTCAACGAGATCACTATTTTCAACATGACCTTTATATTCAACAGGATCACTCTTTTCAACGAGATCATTATTTTTAGCAGGATCATTATTTTCACAAGAAAACTATTCTCAACAAGATCACTATTTTCAACAAGTATCACTATTTTCAACGGGATCACTATTTTCAACAAGATCACAATTTTCAACGGGATCACTTTTTCAACAAGATCACTATTTTCAACAAGATCACTAATTTATACAAGATCACTTTCTTCAACGAGATCACTATTATTAACAAGATCACTATTTCAACGAGATCTTTATTTCCAACAAGATCACTTTTTCAACGAGATTACATTTTCAACGAGATCTTCATCAACTAGATCACTTTTTCAAGATAAATATTTTCAACGAGATCACTATTTACATCAAGATCACTTTTTCAACAGATCACTATTTCTTCAAAGTAAAATCACTATTTTCAACGAGATCACCATTTTCAACAAGATCACTTTTTCAACATAGATTATGTCATTAATTTTATGCTAAATATGTTAACTATATTGACTATGGTGCTGATATGTGTTTAAGCCATTATTTCCAAAAACCTTTCCAAATGAGCAGTTAAATAAATTTTTACGCGTTGTTTAAATTTATGTAATTTAGGTTCTTTTTTTTTTATATCAACAGGAATTATATTATAAAATTTCGGACCGAAAAAAGGATCTTTGAGATACCGATTTTTAAATTGCTGTGTTGAAATTTCCATATTTGTTACTGATCGCGTTACTCTGTTGCCTTTACACCTGCTTTTATTAGGGTTAGTATAGATATTTATCAAACAGTTATAGATATACAAGGATTTAATATTTAATATTTTAGTTTCTTCGTAGAGTTTTTTAGTTGAATATAATTTTCCTTTCTTGAAAATAATTTTTAAAGAGTATTTTGAACTATCTCGAGTATATTTCGAGTTGTATTAAACGCACCTCCCACGCGACAATACAATATCTCAAAACAGATTCCGCAAGGCAGTTATAAACCATTATTAGATTTTTCCGCGATAGAATATCTCTCAAGTTATAAAATTTATGCATTAAAGCTCTTTGTCGTTTACTGACATGAATTATGTGGTCTGACCAACGTATGTGTTGATCAATAAAAATACCTAAATATTTTATAGAAGAGACCTTTTCAATTGATGAACAGGTACAATTTTCTACTTTACAATTTGGGTCATGCAAATGTATATTTAAATTTGTTGGTTGGTCAACAATTGTAGGGCTGAAGGCGACATATTTTGTTTTTTTGATATTTAGTGTTAGTTTGTTAAACTTTAGCCATACGTTTAGTTGTTTCAAATTCTTTTCCGCATTAATTTTAACTTCCTCCCATGTTTTTCCTGTAAATATTATTGCAGTGTCATCTGCATAGCATATTATTTGACCACTGAAACTGCTGATTTTAGTAATATCATTTAGATAAATAATAAATAGTAGTGGTCCTAATACTGTACCTTGTGGAACACCAAATTTTATTTGAGACTCAGAACTTAGTTCCGGACCTACTTTTACCTCTGCAAACGTCCTGACAAATAATCTGTTATAAGAGTTAATGCAATCCCCTGACACCATAATTACTTAGCTTACTTAAGAGCACCCCATGAGAGACTGTGTCGAGAGCCCTGGCCAAATCAAGAAAGACGGTTACGCATTTTAATGACGTATCCAAAGCTCCCACCGCATTCTCAAGTAAATCTACTACAGCGTTTTCTGTATTTGAGTTCTTTATAAAACCATATTGTTTGTTTGTAAGAACATTATTTAAATTAAAAATTGAGTAACCTCTCTTTTAAAGCCATCTCAAATATTTTAGCGAAATTATTTATTAAGGAGATAGGCCTATAATTGTTTAGCTTACTTCTGTCTTCCGATTTAAAAATGGGAGTGACTATAGATTCTTTCCACTGCAGCGGAATTTTCCCACTCTGAAAACATAGATTAATAATGTGCACTAGAGGTCGAAGATCAATATTTTCAACGAGATCACTATTTTCAACAAGATCCCTAATTTTAACGATATCACTATATTCAATGAGATCACTTTTTTCAACATGATCACTATTTTCAAACAGATCATTTTTTTCAACGGGATAGATATCTTCAACGAGATCACAATTTTCAACGGGATCACTATTCTCAACGAGATCACTATTTTCAACGAGATCACTATTTTCAACGATATCACTATTTTCAAGAGATCACTATTTTGAGCAAGATCACTTTTTTTCAACGGGATCACAATTTTCAACGGGATCACTATTTTTAACAGGATCACTATTTTTATCAAGATCACTTTTTTCAACGAGATCACTATTTTCAACAAGATCACTATTTCCAACAAGATCACTCTTTTCAAAGGGATCACTTTTTTCAATTAGATCACTATTTTCATCCTGATCACTATTTCAACGGGATCACTTTTTCCATTGAGATCACTATTTCCAACGGGATCACTAATTTCAACAAGATCATTATCTTCAACAGGATCACTATTTTCAACGATATCACTATCTTCAACGAGATCACCATTTCAAACCGGATCACTATTTTCAACGGTATCACTTTTTTCAACAAGATCACTATTTTCAACGAGATCACTATTAACAAGATCACTCTTTTTCGATGAGATTACTATTTTCAACGAGATCAACCTTTTCAACGAGATCACTTTTTCAACAAGATCATTATTTCCAACAGGATCTCTATTTTCAACAAGATCACTATTTTCAACGAGATCACTATTTTCAACGTGATCACTTTTTTCAACGAGATCACTGTTTTCAAGGAGATCACTTTCTTCGACGAGATCACCATATTCAACGAGATCACTATTTTTAACGAAATCACTATTTTCATCAAGATCACAATTTTCAACAAGATCACATTTTTTAACTAAATCACTATTTTCAACGAGATCACTTTTTTCAACGGGATCACAATTTTCAACGAGATCACTATTTTCAACTAGATCACTATTTTCAAGAAGATCACTTCTTCAACAAGATCACTTTTTTCGACGAGACCACTATTTTCAACGAGATCACTATTTTCAACGAGATCACTATTCTCAACGAGATCACTAATTTCAACGAGATCACTATCTTCAACGATATCACTTTTTTCAAGAGATCACTATTTTAAACAAGATCACTTTTTCAACAAGATCACTATTTTCAACAAGATCACTATTTTCAACAAGATCACTATTTTCGACTAGATCACGATTTTCAACGGGATCACTCCTTTCAACAAGATCACTTCTTTAAACGAGATCACTATTTTCAACAAGATCACTATTTTCAACAAGATCACTATTTTCAACGAGATCACTATTTTCAAGGAGATAACCATTCTCAAGGAGACCACTATTTTCAACGAAATCACTATTTTCATCAAGATCACAATTTTCAACAAGATCACATTTTTCAACAAAATCACTATTTTCAACGAGATCACTTTTTCAACGGGATCACTATTTTCAACAAGATCACTATTTTCAACAAGATCACTATTTTCAACAAGATCACTATTTTCGACTAGATCACGATTTTCAACGGGATCACTCCTTTCAACAAGATCACTTCTTTAAACGAGATCACTATTTTCAACAAGATCACTATTTTCAACAAGATCACTATTTTCAACGAGATCACTATTTTCAAGGAGATAACCATTCTCAAGGAGACCACTATTTTCTACGAAATCACTATTTTCATCAAGATCACAATTTTCAACAAGATCACATTTTTCAACAAAATCACTATTTTCAACAAGATCACTATTTTCAACAAGATCACTTTTTCAACGAGATCACTATTTTCAACGTGATCACTTTTTTCAACGAGATCACTATTTTCAAGGAGATCACTATTTTCAACAAGATCACATTTTTTAACAAAATCACTATTTTCAACGAGATCACTTTTTTCAACGGGATCACTATTTTCAACAAGATCACTTTTTTCAACAAGATCACTATTTTCAACAAGATCACTATTTTCGACTAGATCACGATTTTCAACGGGATCACTCCTTTCAACAAGATCACTTCTTTAAACGAGATCCTTATTTTCAACAAGATCACTATTTTCAACAAGATCACTATTTTCAACGAGATCACTATTTTCAAGGAGATAACCATTCTCAAGGAGACCACTATTTTCTACGAAATCACTATTTTCATCAAGATCACAATTTTCAACAAGATCACATTTTTCAACAAAATCACTATTTTCAACAAGATCACTATTTTCAACAAGATCACTATTTTCAACGAGATCACTATTTTCAACGTGATCACTTTTTTCAACGAGATCACTATTTTCAAGGAGATCACTATTTTCAACAAGATCACATTTTTTAACAAAATCACTATTTTCAACGAGATCACTTTTTCCAACAAGATCACAATTTTCAACGGGATCACTATTCTCAACAGGATCACTTTTTTCAACAAGATCACTATCTTCAACAAGATCACTATTTTCGACTAGATCACGTTTCTCAACCAGATCCCTATATTCAACAAGATCACTATTTTCAACAAGATCACTATTTTCAACAAGATCACTATTTTCAACGAGATCACTATTTTCAACAAGATCACTATTTTCAACAAGATCACTTTTTCAACAAGATCACTATTTTCAACAAGATC
>JARTUT010000643.1:0-33218 GCA_030674115.1 Micraspis discolor | reverse complement strand
AATACATGAAAAACTCATAAATCCATGCTCTAACAATGTTGGTCCACAAGACTAGTGGGGTCGAAGACAAAACGAATAAATCTCTTCTGAGCAACAAAGATTGAATTCCAAACCACCTTCAACTGCGAAGCTCTACTGTTGTATGGACCGAAAACTTCTCATATGGCCAAGAGTATGAATGACTTTAACAAGATCTTGTAACTAGCCCAGATCCTGGATGGCTTCGTAGATCAAAGGGGTGAAAAATTGAGCCGGCCGGCGCTTGGAAGTGAAATATTTCATCTCTGTTTCCATCCTCAAAATTATGAAACTACACTCGATACAGAAACTTCAGGTTCAAATATGGTTAGTCTAGTGTTAAAAGTTCAGTTAAAGAATGGGAAAAGTTATTAACAGTATGCTCATCTCCTATAACGTTCGTTTCCACCAATCGAAAAGCCACTATTAAAAACCCATTCAGTTGAAACTATCATCATTCTGAATATAACCCAAAACATTCAATGTCACAACCACATCGAAATTTTAAATTCTCATTTGCTGGTGATTGTTGCAATTCTGAATTTCCATGAGCTGAATCGGACGAATTTTCTGCTATATTTGCCATTGCTGAAGGTATGTTCAATTCGTTTGTAGTAATTTGTATTTGTACCAATGACTTTGTCCCGGTTACCAGTAGGTTGCAGAATTTCATATAATTTCAGTTGAGTTCTATGTAGTTTGTTTCAAGGATTATGGAATTCAAAATATTAGTCCTCTAACATTGAATATGACATTTATGGGAAATTTGTTTGTATACAGGTTGAGTCTTTGACCACTGCGTTAATTTTAACCTTAGGTTCTTGAGATCAAAAGAAACACTTTTTCCATTACGGTTTTTCCAAATTCAGCTGCGTTCAAAAGTTATAAGCATTTTTAGTTTTCACATTGGGCAAATACCCTCTGTAGTCCAATTTAGTTTGAATGAAAATACCTTCCACAGCATTCACTATTGAATCTGAATTGTTTAAAAACATTATTTTCCCTCTAAGTAATGATTCACTCACTCATGTTTCATCCGATGAGGTCCATATCCAGAAGGAAGATACAAAATACTTATTTTCTGGTAAAAAAAATTCAACACAATAAACATAGATTTTTGTTGTTCTACTATATTTTCTTTCTACTTCAAGATTATAAACCATGCCTTTCTAGTGAGAAATTCCAAAAAACCTCAGAATTATTGGGTCTTATCATCATACATTTGTAATTTTCTTCTTAAAATTTCCAAATCATGATAACCATCATTTCTATGAAACTTCCAATGCAAGAGGTTGTCACTGTGCTTTCTTTTTCACTCAAAGCCAGAAAAAATCATATATGATTTTCCAAACACTGATATTCCTGAAGTTTCTTCTTCTTGACAGAGACCAGTGAACAGGTATTTTCTGTACTGAATCCCAATAACAATTTACCTGGATAGATTACAAGTATTTCCAGATTTAGGTGTGCAATTATACTTTCTTGAAGAAATACCTAAATTTGATTTTGGAAAATCAACTAGGTGTTCTTTGATAAAAAATTTTTTGTTAAATCATTAATATGAATCTATTCTGTTTAGACTATAATTACTGATTTTTATAATCAGAGTAAATAACGTAAACAAGAACATAAATATTGAATAATGGTTATTCATAGATTATGTCAAATTTTAATACCTTACCATAGAATATTAATTTATCACCGAACCCCATGAGAGAAAAAATTAATATATGCAATGTTTTTAAATGAAAGATAATATTTGTAACTATTATTTATGTTTATTTATAATTTTCCTCATAATAATTATAATGAATTATTATCACATTAAAATATTATAACGTCTCTGTGGTGGGTAGTTCCAAATAAAAAAGTATTCTGTGGTTCCTTGTTGTTTTGATTCTGTTTGAAACTGTCAAAAATTATTTGTATCTTCAAAAAAAAAAAGTGGAAAGATTTTTAGGGATAATATCGATAGTTTTAAATTATTCAATTCAGTATGAAATGATTATGGTCAGAAATTGCATTCTATTCTAATCTTTCTTGTTTATCAGCTTATATCTTCCAGTTTCAATATTGATTGAATTTTAATTAACCATGCATCATAAAAACATTCAGAAATATTAAAACTAAGTCAAATTCTATTATCTCTTAAGTTTATGAACAAGGTTGAATCGGTGTATGAAATAAAGATAATAAAGGTATAAAACAAATCTAGGAGTCTGGGTTCGAAGTTTTTTAAAACTCATATGAGCTCAATTTGCAGCATATTCCTATGTTAGAATAGATATAATTTGATGAACCCTGAAAGCCTGAAGCTATAAAAAACCAGCTCTTCATAAAGACAAGTCTTCAATTTAACAGGTCCTGACAGAAAATACTTTACCTATTTCAACGGTCAAAATATACCGATGAGCGATGGAAATCTTTTTCTTTATTTATTATGGAATATTATTCTGGATTAAATATTACAGAAGGTGCTAGACATCACTAACAATGAATACAGCAAATGGCAATTTAGATTTTGTGGTGAATGTAAGACAAAAATTGTTCAGTGGTTAATTTCATCTATTAGTTTTTAGTGGTGGAACCATAGAGGGAAGAGATTTCCCTAACCTTTTGAAGAAATATTTAATATAGACATAAAATATGGCAACATTGAACAAATCTTGTTATTGAATCATTTCAGCACAGAGTTGGATTTGGGAAAGTCAGAAAATTTGGACAAAATTATATCGATTTAATTCCTTTCAACTTCAAATATCTGAAGAATGGTGCAATTTAGGAGGAAAGATGGAGAATGATTTTATATGCAAAAAGACTAATGATTCCAGGAAGTACGAGATACGGGCCTTTAGTTCAAGCAATATTTGTTTTTCATGCAATTTAACCAATCTGTAGAGTAGTAGCGAGAAACCCACAAGAAATGGAATAAATCTATTGATGCCAAAACATGCATGACTGTTATCAAAACCTTCAACAAGAGATCATTTCAATTGATATTGTCGTTGGAATATTACAGGTGAAAATGCAATTTTTTTATGAAATTTCAACACTATATATCTTTTGAACGAGGCTAAATTTGGAAAAATGTTATAGGAAGAAAATGTTTCTTTTGACGTCAAGAATCTATGGTTAAAATTAACGCAGTGGTCAAAGACTCACCCTGTATATATCAGATATATTGCAATTGAAGAAACGAAGTAGAAAAGATCAAAAATTATAGAGCGTTTATTCTAAATTCGACCGAAGATGTATGTTAAATATCATGAATCAGAACATTGATGATTACATCGAGAGAATCTCCAAAATTCACACATTTCTATGGAAAGAACAAAGCAATTATCTCAGAACAAGGAGATATAAGAACTTTATTTGCCGATGAAATAGAGGTTGCACTATTTCATGGGCAAATAAAGTTCTCTTCCAACAAATGCCAAATAGTATTCATTGAATTTTATCCAGTCAGTTGAAGCTACTCCAATTCAATCATTATTATTGTACTTAATCTTACATTTAGTGCTGAATTGAAGTATGTGAAATATTCTAGCCGAATGGTATATGTAGCTTGATATTCAATGTTAAAAATTACGTTTTCAATCTCAACCTTAACAAAATTCCAAATAAAGTAAAGAGACCGGCTACTTTGCGTTTCATCTGGCAACACTGGAAGCGCGGGGCTTAGTGGGGCGGTAGAGAAACATGTGGTCCACCTTCAGTACGACTTTGACCTCGAACAGTTTTTTCTATTGTGTTCTAAAGATGAATTACATATATAAGTTTCGAGCATCGGTGTGCTATCAGGGTTTGCTTCGGACTTGGGCACAGTGCAACGAAAACTCTTCTTGAACTTCACGTTCTTGGTTTGTCACGGGCCCAGGTTTTCGGTGGCTTAAAGCATTTTCAGAAGGAAGAGGGTCGATTGAAAGTGAACCACGAAGCCCTTCATCTTCAAGAACCAATGAAAATGTCGGCAGAATCTGGGATCTTGTGCGTTCAGATAGTCGGTTGACAGTCATAATGATAGGGGAAGAGTTAAATATGACTCATACCATCGTTCATCAAATTTTGAACGATGAAATGGGGATGAGAAAAATCTACGCAAAAATGGCAATATCAGTAAACTGAGAATTCAGCCAGTAAAAACATTCCTGTGGCTCCTCAGCCTCCTTATTCGCCCGACTAGAGTCATTGTGACTTTTTTCTGTTTCCAAAGATGAAAAATTACCTCAAAGGAAATTATTTGGGGACAGTCGAATAAATGCAAACGGCTGTAACCGACCAGATGAAGGTTATTTCAGTATCGGAGATCCAGCACTGCTATAAGGAGTAAAAGAAACGTCTCAGTTATTTTGAAGGTGACAATATTGAATTGGAATCATTTTTGTATTAAAATTTTAAAAAAATCATACTTAATTTACATACCTCGTATTTGACATAAAGAACTAAGAATTTTTGAACTTTATAGAAACCATTGATTGTCTGGGAATATAAAAAATAAGTACAATATCATTTCAAATTCCGTTTTTAAAACGAATTTTTTCGGCCACGATATGGTTTTCTCAAGGAAGAATAATTTCTGCACCATATGTGCAGAGTAATTGGGCTTTCCTCCTTCTAAATACTTTCAACATGCAAGTCAAAAACACAGAACTGTTCGCCTACTAGCAAGAAAGAAGTCGACGCGATAGTCATTATCAATGCAACCAGGCCCGCCGCTAGGGGTTCGAACGCCCGTGTGCAATTCCCATTTTGCCGCCCCGTTTAACTATGTCTACCTTACACGATCTAGGTAAAAAAAAAAACTAGGTTAAGGATGTGAAAAAATAAGAAATACTTTACAACGAAAAACTATTTATTTACTTAATTTACAGTAATTGTACCTTTCTTGCCTTAATGTTGGCGAAATCTGTTATCAATTTTTTTGTGTCTAAGCTATCTAATATCTCATGTTCAATTGAAACTATGGCTAAATTACTTAGTCTTTGCTGGTGCATTGTTGATCTCAAATAGTTTTTATAATTTTTAACTTTGAAAAGGACCTTTCACCAGATGCAACTGAAACCGGCAGCGTAAGTAATATTCTTAGTGCTATTGCTATATTCGGAAATGTTGACATTAAATCATTTGCAAAAATATATTGCAATAAGGTTTGTGGATCATTGGACTGGTGTTCAGTAAAATGCAACTTTAAAGCATTGATTTCATTAAACAAATCTATACCATCAATATCTGTGTCACTATTGGAACTGTCTTTTAGCTTCAAATTCAAATCTTTGCAATGTTTCATTAAATCATCTTTGGAGTAACTAAATAAGTTATTATTGGTGAAAAAGCCAAATACGTCGGTAAAAGTTTCTAACTCCTCGAATCTATCCTTTAAAGAAGTCAACGTTTGATCTAGGATTCTAAAAATACCTCTACTTTGTATTTGGTTTTGGGGTCAAGTAAAACTTCGTCACTCTGTTCATATTGAAATTGAGTTGGTTTCCTTCGTGGACGAACTGTGTCTATAGGCGGAAAATCTGTTTCAACATTAAGGTCCCGAGCCACATTGGTAGCTTCTTCTAACACCCTTTCGAAGTGCTCATCCGTGCGATATTCGGTGAATTGATCAATCAATTTGTTTAACAAATTTATGCAGATTTGAGTATTTATTGTGGGGTTTTGCATCATTTTGCTGAGAGCATTAATTTCATTTAAAATATCGAACCAAATTACAACCGAACAAATAAATCTATAATTTTGAATGTTTAAAGCAAGCGAATGAGCTTTATGAGATGTTGTACAATCCCATTCCGACGAATTGTTATCTGATATTTCTAGCAAAGCGTCAAATATTTTTTCGAGATGATACCGTAAAGGTTTGACTGCATCGATTCTGCTAGACCATCGCGTGGCACTTAATGCTTTTAATTTTAAATCTGGTAAATATTTGCAAATTATCGACCACCTTTTTGTAGATGACGAAAAGAAAACGTAAATTTCTTGAATTATATTAAAAAAATTTACGGTGTCGTGCGTAATATTTGCCGCATCGTTAACGACCAAATTGAGACTATGCGCCGAACATGGAACGTAAAATGCGCGATTATTAATTTCCAATATTTTTTTGCAATCCGTTGTGTTTTCCACGCATATTAGAACCATTGTCATAACCTTGACCACGTAAGTTCTTAATATCCAGGTCTAATTGCGAAAATAAATCTAAAACGAAATTTAATAGTCCTTCACCTGTGGAGCTGGTGATCGGACAGAAACCAATAAAACTTTCGCATGTCGTAACATTTTTAGTTTCACTGTTTAAAATGACATACCTGAGTATAACTGTAATTTGTTCTGTGTGACTTACATCTGGTGTGCAATCTAATATAATGGAGAAATATTTTGATTCTCTGACTTTGTTCAAGATATAATTTTTATGGTCGTGCCGAGTAAATCAATGATTTCATTCTGAATTTGATCTCTAAATAGTGAGTCATGCGAGTTGAATCCAATTTCGAGGCTTGAATTCTGTGAATATGTTCTCGCATAACTGAATCAAAGGTTGCTATCATTTCTATTGCTTTGAGAAAATTACCGTTATCATGCTCATATAATGTTTTTGACGAGCCCCTAAACGCTAGACATTGATGGGATAAAATTTTTATAACAGCTATGATCCTTTCCAATACATCACACCATTGTTTTTTCAGATTCCAATAGTCTCAGTTGCATTTGATTTACAGTAGTTTTGTTTTTTAACATATTATTTAGTTGTACCCAACATTTTAAATTTTCACTGTGAGAAACGCTTGTTTCGTGTCGTTTTAAGGTGGATGACAAATGTTGCCAGTCGGAAAAACCGCTTGGAGCCGACAAACTACTTACAGTGTTACTGAATATTTTACAACAGAAACAATAGACTGAATCTTTTGACGTAGAGTAAACAAGCCATTCTCTGTTAATTTTTTCTCCATGGGAAGATTTCTAGAATAATAACTGTTTGCAAATTTTCTTCCGTCATCATTAGCAGGAAAATTGTAGTTAAACAGCTGTACGGGACCACGACTTACCAAAATATTAACAAGATTATTAGTCATACTGGCAGGCCATAAACCGGGATCATCACCACAATCTAAACAGCTACTTATTGACGACGATAAATTGCTTACAGGTTCTTGAGCAGTACTTTCTCTTGTTTTAGTTTTACTGAAGTCTGCCTCTAAAGGACTAATATTTCTCTCTTCAGATACCTCCATAACTTCTAAATTTAAGGCTGCGCTTGTTGAAGCTACGCCAACATTTTCTTGACATTCCATTTCCCTATTTTCTGGTTTGCTTAAAAATTTCTCTAGAGAGCCCTCTAATTTTTTTTTCTGTGCATCTTTTTCTCGTTTTTGCTGTCGAAATTGCGCTCCTGAAAGCTTTTTCCTTTTTTGCGGTTCCTGGAATGTATCGGAAGATTACTTAACTTTATTTCCCATACCCCATAGTAAAACTTTCATATAATTGCAATAATCGACCCACAGGCTTATATACGGAGTTACTTACCATAATACGATTTTTGGCGCCGACGGATGAAATAGATAATTCTCTGAATAATAATCACACTAACCAAGTCAGAATATCATTAATTTTACGTATTTCCACTCCTTACGGAACTTATTAAGAACCAAACGAAATAATTGAAGCGTGTTGTTCACTAATCTGTTCGACTTCGCATCGCTTTTGCATGTTTATAAAAAGAGGAATGAGAATTAAACTCTGAGGGATTCCCGTATTTCGTCGTCGTCCTTTCATAGCATAGAGCCTAGCACGACCATAAATAATATGTCGACTTTCTTGCGGCAGCCGTCCTCCGGCCCGAGCCCACCTTACCAACAAGTGCTACGTGTTGCATTTTTGTTCTCTTGAATTTCAATAGATGGCATTGTTTAATACAAAAGAAAATAATTGCGCGCCGCTTCATATTTCTTTTGGTTGGATATTTTTTTTTAGTATTATGATGTGACAATTTCTGAATTTTGGTCGTTGATTGCTTGATTTGCCGCCCCCTGGATACGCCGCCCGCGTGCATTGCACGCCTTGCACGCCCGCTTACGGCGGGCCTGAATGCAACAGAATAAGACGTCAAAGATACTAACGTATACCACTCAGAACGAAAAGGCACTGGTCCTTGATGTAGCTTCATTGCCAGAAATTGAACAAAGTTCATCGATGCACTGTTGTTGAGTTAATCCACGTCGAAAGTTGTAAAAAAATAATCGCACGAAACTATTCATGACTTAATTCAATTTGTTGTCGAGATGAATGTTCCAAGTTACTGTAAACAACACAAATAGCGCTCGTATGTTCAAACGTTCTGACTAGGTATTACCTCAAAAAGGTCAAGCTTTACGATAGAACTGTCAATTGGCAGATTGCTAAACTAGGGTTATCCAATCCCGAAATATAAAAGGCTACCCTCGAATTAAAGATGAGCGGTAGCTTTGAATATCCTTGAGTATATTCAAAATATAGATAAGAATTCTTTGAAATTAAGATAACCATTAGACGTATCTTTTCAAGGATAATACCACTAGAGGTGAGAATTTTTTGAGTACACTCTTGTTTTTTGGGAATTATGCGTTTAAATTTCACGAAACAAAGTTATCCTCAAAATATCCTTAAAGTATTTCGGGATCACTTTGTTGAGTGAAATTTGTATAATTTTCAAAAAACGACAGAGTGTTCTAGAAAAAAATTCGAATCTCGTGTGGTATTTGGAAAGATCATTCAACAATATAAATCAAACGAAATAAAAAATAGTTTATTATTCAAAAATAACCGGATAGAAGCATAACAACAAATTATTCATCTTTATTCTCCAAATGATAATTACTGATAGTACAATTATTATACACGTTACGAGCATTATTTTCGAATGATGCTGATGTTGTTTCTTGAAGGACATTTTTTTCATTCCTTATGGCTGTGATTATTTTTTTGTGATGTTGTTGGTCCAGTTGGAGATACGGTTTCACTGACGCTGCAGAAGAATGGCCTGTTATCTTTATCAGCTGTTCCTCGCCAATCCCTGCTTTGGCTAATTGGCTGACAGCAATAGCTCGATGCGAGTGGTTGGTTATCTTCGACTTGGTTGTGTTGATGCCAATGAGTTCTGCCGATTCTTTTGTCCATTTAGCTATCGTATTGGGACCGACTAGGAGTTTTTAAACCATGAACCATATTTCCAATTCTTATGTGGAGTAAGGAATAGTCTTTCAGTGGTTATGGTTGCAGTTCTTTTAGATACAAGTAGCTTATATACCTCACTGGGCAAATATCTTCTTCAATATTGGGAGTCAGCCATTTCGTTTCCGCACATTCTTGGGCATCACCTTGTCTTGTTTTAGAAAATACCGGATTGTAGGCAATTCGGCCCGTGGGATTACCATCGTTTGCAATTTCCAATTGGAAATGCGAAATTAGGCATGATGAACCCTCTCCTCCGCGCCAAGCAAGCTCCAATGCAGCAATAAAATAAAATTTTCTGTTCAAACAGTCTGGATTATCTTCTTTACCCAAGTTTACCATCTTTTTGTGTTACTCCAAAGAAAGCGCCTTGGCATTAACTTTTTTTTTCTCAGGGTCTACTTGCTAAATACGCCTCTTGGCATTTCGTGCATCCCGAGCCGTTTTAAAAGTCACGTCTGTGAATGGATCGAACCTAACGCCCCATTCGGAATAGAATTTTTCCTGCAGCTGTTTGGCAGTATTATTCCACAAGGTTTTTACGACACTTTCCTTGTAGTCTGATCCATCTCTTTTCTTCATATTGAAAGCCCAGTCTTGCATAATATTATTGAGCTCTGACAAACTTGTTTTTTCATTTACATTTCATATACAAGGTATTTCCGGGCAGCACAGAATTCTTTGGATTATTTCCAAATGTAGGATCTTGACTTCACCGTATTAAAAGGCACACTTTTCTTCACACTTTCTTCAATTGAAGTAATATAACAATTCCCAAAAGGTTTCATTTTTATCTACTTTATGTTAAAATAAGAAGATAAACTGACAGAACTGCCAAATGTGCTGTTGAAGTTACCGCTAACAACTGCTTGTTAATCGTAACCATGACGACCGCTACTTCAACCAACGGCCAAAGCTATCCGGACGTATTAATATTCTTATGCAAATTAGGCATTTAATAAAAACAAATTTCTAAAAGTGAAAACACTGTGAGGTTGAGTGTTTGCAGATACAGTTTGTTTCTATTGGTCCGTTTTCAAAAATTTAGCGATTTCATTGGACGATGTAGTATTATGTTGAATGATCATGGAAATTTTGTTATGCGTATAATACATGGATGTTTTCAGCTTCGATAATATTCGAGTTCCCTTAATTTTCCATTGTCAGAAAATGCTCATTTACATCAATGGATCGCTATCTAGGTAGAAATATGTTTAATCGAAGCCTCCGAATTGTCTCTATAGTTTGCCGTATGTAATCTCTGTATCCCTAGTGCTATCCGATCGATCCTAATAGCTTACATAAAATTAATGTTGCACCTGCTTCCATTCGTTCGTAGGCTATAAAGTAGTCTTATTTGCTGCTGAAATAACCCTGGCAATACGGCAATACGAATTAACCCTGCTAAAATGAGCTCTCGTGAATTCGAGATTTCATCTTGAGTAAAATGCTCCTCATTTTGCTCAACAGACTGAAACATGAGAAAATAACTAAGAAAAGAATTTGGAAACATACACCCCTTTAATTTTCATTGCATGGGTACTAATTAGAGTTATATTCATGTTTATTAGAAGTGAAAACAACAGAAGAATTGATATCGAAAAAGTTCATACACGACATTCATGTACTGATTAATTGAAATATGTTCCAAATTAGCTTGTTTTGGATACAATCTTAGACTATATAAGAATAAACCTCTTTATTCACATCATTCACATGTCGCATCTGAAACTTAGAGCTGGTCCATTGTAAAGTAATGAGTTGGTCCTCTCAGGTCATAAAAAATTTTCATGTTGCCAAACTGAGCAAATAGTAGGTTTCTCTATTTCCCTATAATTGAGAATAAAAACTTTTTCTCCAATTTGCATTCAAATTATTGTATAAAGTTTTATATTATGAATTGAAACTGTCTAATCGGATGTATTAGCAAGAAGTAAAAGAAAAACTTTAGTTGATTCTGCTATTTTATGTCAGAGACCACAGGTGGAAATAAATTCAGGTGACAGTCAAGACAACGCTGATTCATTCTCTGCTTGACAATTTGAAGGTCGCATATTCTAAAGGACACACGTTGCCACATCCGTATCGAAAATAAATACGCAAATTGAAGAGAACTTGTGAGAGTAAGTATTAAGGTTTTCATATTTTTTATTGTTTATTACTTTTCATCGCAGTTCGTAAGTGTGAAATTTGTAGTAAAGACAGGAATTTTAATCCGAATTTATAGTTCCATAGATAAGTGTATTGTTAGAACCGAAGTACTTAGTTATTTACATGTTCAGTAGCGTAGAAAGTTTTAACAGGGAAGTTTTCAATGAGATTGTTCCTGTATCCGGCCCGAAGGACCAATGTTCGTGTGTCGTTTCGTTGGGTTTATGTGTTGAATAAGTGGACTGTATTTGTTCGTATTAATAATCGTGTATTTGCACAGGTTACACTTTTAACATGGAATGATTGTCTTAACTTACGTCTTGCTGCAGACTTCTTTGGAAGCTTAATGGGGTTAGAATGGTGCCGTATGGAGTATAATAGTCCCTCAACGTTGGAAATACCAGGAAGAAGGTACCAAAAAGGGACGACTGTGATTCAGCGGCGTAGAGTTTCACGGGGGCACATTGTACAGAGATGATTATAAGATAAAATGAGGTTTTCTTGAATTAAGGTTTCCAGATGACGATGAAAAAAAAAAGAATTCAGGCTTCGCTGTTGGGATGGTCAAGTATTTGCCCAAAGAATTTTTCATTTGTTCAGATCATTTTGACCCTGAAGATATTGTGACCCAAGTAAATGGAAAAAGATTTTATGCAGTGTTGCCGGGTGAGGTTTCACAAGAGACTTTCAATGAGGTTTATACTTTCAATGAGGGAGTCAAAACAAATCGACATTTTACAAAGGAATGCTTTGTCTATCTTATATAGTCTAAGTATACAATTCACATTTCGTAAACGAATCCTCCGACAGCAAGGCTTTTTTCCAACCAGCAAATATCCAGGAATCAATTATTTGCTGTACGTACTGAGGACAGCTAAAACTTTATGTTTGATTTGAAGTAAATTCTTTCGTTTCAATTAAATATGCTACATAAGCTACAGGTTCATCATTACTCATTGCAACTCTTTCTGAGGTTCGAAATAATTTCTTTCGTTTCAATGAAATATCCTTCATAATCTTCATGTTCAATCACACTTATTACTGCTGCCTAGTAATATTTAGTGAAACATCCTTTTTCTTTTTTTTTTCTCTGTTTAATATATTACACCGATCTCAATCAAAATTTACTCGGATGGTTGTTTTGCAGCAATTTTCTTTTTGCATCCTTGATAATATAAGTTATATCTATACTTATTTTCAATTCTGAAAGTAACCAGAATAATATTCTCCAGCATTATATCGGAAATACTAGGGGTATCATATATTTGTAAGTTCAATAAAACAAAAAGTATTTGTGAGCAATAATAGTCTATTATATACCGCGGGACTGAAGTAGTACATTTAATCCTGAAGGTAAAGTTTATGGCCCGACCGCAGGGAGGGCCATAACTTACCTGAAGAATTAAATGTACTTCAGTCGCAAGGTATATACGATACTTTTCGTACTTCCGGTATGATTTTATTGATTATTTCAATAATTTCAATCAGTTTTTTCTCTCTTCAACTCATTTAATAAACTGTCTTTAAAATAATGTTACCATGGTAACATTGCGTTGTGACAATTATAATTTAGAAACATTGTCATTACTAGTGTCATTGTAAAGAAACATTGTTATTGATAATTATTGGTATCATGAGTGAAGAAGGTGTATCTGATATTGATAAAAGAGCAGCCGAGTAGGTGAAGAATTGTTACCACCGAAATCTAGAAAACTATACGAGCAGCAGTACGATGCTTTTAAAAAGTGGTGCCGCTTAAAAAATGTGAGACAACCTACTGAAAATCTGCTGTTAGTCTACTTCAATGATAAATCAAAAGCGGTTTGTGCCTCAACTCTCTGGGCACATTACTCAATGCTGAAATCGGTTGTTAACATTAGAGAAGATATTGATATAAGTAAATTTTCAAAATTATTAGCTTTTTTGAAGAAAAGAAATGAGGGATTTAAGCCAAAGAAGTCAAGAATTCTCACGTCTGAGCAGGTAGATCAGTTCTTACGGGAGGCTCCGGATGATAAATATTTAATGCTTAAGGTAAATTTGGAAATGTGTTCATATTCAGAAATTTTAAGAAATCTATTTTTTTGTAGGTTGCACTTATTTTGGGTGTTGCGGGAGCTTGTCGTGGAAAAGAGTTGGTTGATTTAAAAATCGACGATGTGAGAGATTTGGGCGATTCCTTCCTAATTGCGATTAGAAACACCAAAAATAAAATTGACCGGAATTTTGTGATCAAAATTTCAGAAAACAGTGCCATCAGTTTTGTGGCGATATTTCGAAAATATGTGGCATTGCGAAAGACAGGGACACCTCATTCAAAATTTTTTGTTCAATACATCAACAAAGAATGTACTACGCGAGTAGTAGGAAAAAACATGTTTGGTACATTTCCATGGCAAATAGCAGCTTTCTTGAAATTAGAAAATGCGACGTCTTATACGGGATATTGTTTTAGACGCACATCTGCGTCTTTGTTAGCTGATTCGGGAGCAACAATAGACGTGCTGAAGAGACATGGAGGATGGAAATCCTCCAACGTGGCCGAGGGATATATTGAATCGTCTATTAAAAATAAACAAAAAATTTCAGATAAAATATTTGGTCAAGTCGCCGATTCGTTCACTATAGTCCTCATTCTCGTTTTCTGTTTCCGCAGGATCTTCGAAACAAACACCAGTTCAATATGATAAGGACCTATCTGTTACTCGTCAGTTAGCTGCTGCATTAACTCAGGTCAATATGACGAACTGTCACAATATAAATTTGAATATTAACGTTAATTACCATTCTAATTAATTGTATTTTTCAATAAAATATCCCTTAAATTCGTTTGTTTGTGATTCAATCGTTCCTGAAGTTTCGTCAATATTTAATCCCGGAGGGATTAAATGTGACACTTTAGCACCTGTCACAAGGGAGTGAAGTTGTCACTTTAAGCCCGGAAGTACGAAAAAAAGTTTATAGACCATTATCAATATATGGAAAAAAAATTGATATTTAAAAAAAAGGATGTTATCCAAACGATGACCGTTGCGTTGCTGGCACTCTTCTAAACGGAAACGAAGATTGCCGATAATACGTTGACACATAGTTATTGATATTGCTGCCATTTTTGACCTGATAATTTGCTTCAACTGGGTTAGATTCGTCGACTTATTTTGATAAACCCTACTTTTAAGGTATCCCCATGCAAAATAGTCAAGCGAGCTAAGATCGGGGCACCTGGGAGGACAGTTGATGTCGCGAAATGACATTATTAGGAAATAATTCGTTAACAACTTCCATTGATTCATTTGAGTTATGGCAAGTGGCCCCATCTTGCTAGAACCACGTTCTCTAGTCGGAACCTGAAAACTCCTGCAACTCTGGGACAAAATTACCAAAAAACATATCGCAATAACGGTCACTATTCACATATTTGCTTGGCCTCGTGGATCTCCATGAAAATGATTATGCCTTCAGCAGATATATCGGCCCAAACCACGTACTTTGGGCTATGCATTGGTCGTTCATGCTTTCGTCTCGGATTATCCACTGTCCAGTACCTACAATTCTGCTTATTTACATGACCATTCAGATGAAAATTTTCTTCGTCACTTAACAGTATGTTGTTAAAGTTGTTAGATCGCTGCAGCATTCCGTTCACCAAATTCAGTCGATTAGCATAACCCGCATCCTTCTATTCTTGAACCAATTGAATTTTATGGGCTTTAGGTGTAAGTCATTTTTTAAAATCGAATGTAAATGAGATTTTTTGATATTTAACTCTTGGCTTCGCTTTCGGATGGATAAAGACGAATTTTGACGAACCGACGCCTCAACGAGGACGACCAGAGTTTTGAATTTCAACTATCGTACCTCTATTCTCGAACATCCTGATCCATTTCCTAATGATATCGTCACTTGTCGCGTGGCGTGTACGATATTCCGCACTATAGAGGCGTTGAGCAGTCACTATGGAATCACCATTACGATTATACGTTGTACGCGAAATACGCGATGCGTCCCTACGTACTGGTCCATCGTAATTGAAACTTCACAAAATGGCGGACGCCACGAACCCCTCCCCACTTCTTTTAGACGCCCCGTTCCAATTATGGCGCGAAAAAATACACGATACCCTTCTGGACACCTTGTAATTCGAGTGATTTTTTTCCACAATATGGTCACAAGTTGCAATTCCATCAGTAATCAGAAATGAATTGACAGTTTCGAAATCTTATTTCTAGAGGGATCTTTTTGCTGTATCGAAAATGGTGCGTTTTCTTCTGACAGGACAATAACAAGTTATACCTCACAATCTAATATATCTGTATAATATGTGATACGTCTTAAATTTTCGTGGCACCTCGCGTGATTAGAAAAAATTGAACAGGGTATACTAAAGTGCATTCTCGTAACTCCCAAGAATTACACAGGCCTACAAAACATACATTTTTTTGGTGCCTAAAATTTTTGAGCTGATTTTAACTATATTTTTATTTCTGAATCTAAATATGATAGTAGTTTTTCTGTATGAGCTCTAGATTTTTAAATAACTTCCTTTATCTATCAATGCTTTTTCCTATTCAATACTTTCAAGTATGAGTGTTGTATAATTTATACAAGAGATAGATTCTTGTATATTTTCATGATTGTCAGTCTTCATTTGTAACAAATTGATTTAAAAATAATAATATTTATTATAATTATTATTTTAATTCATTTATTACAAATAGAAGACTAACAATATGAGATATATAACTGATTGGTTGACAAACTGTTAACAAGTGAGATTTAATCCTATTTAGTGTCATCCAGTCACTTCAATAGAAATCCGATATATGGAACTCTCCAGTCGGAAGTTGACAGTTGAGGCTACTTTGTGAATTCCATGGTGCAGATAGATAGAACTTAGCGTTATATGAAATTTCTCTTTAGTAACGAGTTGTTGAAAAGTAAATCTAAAAAGTAGAATGTTAATGTGAATTGTTGTATTTGTGTTGTTGAATAGAAATGAGTTCAAGTAGAAGAAGCTGTGTACATCATCCTGATATTTTTTGCTACATATGCGGAGAATACACGTTCTTGGAAAACAGAAAAACTATTAGTGACTTTGTAAAGAGGGCTTATCTTGGATATTTTGGTGTTAAGCTTGGTGATCAGGTTGAAACCTGGGCACCACATATTGTCTGTAAAACTTGTACAGAGCATTTACGACAGTGGACTACCGGGAAAAGGAAACGTCTGAAATTCGGAGTATCAATGGTTTGGAGAGAACCAAAATCACTTCGATGACTGTTATTTCTGCCTAGTACCTATTACTGGAATCAATCGAAATAAGCGTAACAAGTGGACTTATGCAGATTTAGTCTCTACAAGACGCCCTATCCTCACTCAGAAGAAGTGCCAATTCCAATGGGTGATTTGTGTAGACTTAAAAATGGTAAACTTTCTCCTTGGACAGCAAAGTGGCCACACCAAGTATCTTTGTTTCTTGTGCCTCTCGGATAGCATAGACAAAACGTAACTCCGGGTTAGAAAAGAGTGGCCTAGAAGAGAAAACATGGCTCTTGAGGGAAAGAATATCATCAATGATCCTTTAATTCCGCAAGAGAAAATTATGTTTCCACTTCTGCATATCAAGCTGGGTCTATTGAAGCAGTTTGTAAAGGCTCTTGATAGGAATGGATCATGCTTTGCATATATAGGGAAAAAATGCCTCAGTTATTAGGAAATAATTCGTTAACAACTTCCATTGATTCAGTTGAGTAAGGAAAAAATTAAAGCAGGAATATTTGATGTCACACAAATAAGACAGCTGATTAAAGACCCCGACTTCATAAATTCAATGATTGAGATTGAACAAAATGCCTAGAATTCATTTGTTTCAGTTGTCCAAAATTTTCTGGGTAAACACAAAGCTGAAAACTATGTTGAATTAGTCAATGAGATGCTGAATAATTTCAGATCACTTGGGTGTAACATGAGCATTAAGTTGCATTATTTACACAGCCACTTAGACCGTTTTCCTGATAATTTGGCGACATTAGTGAGGAGCAAGGTGAAAGATTTCAGCAAGATATCAAATGTATGGAGGATCGCTATCAAGGAAGCTGGGATACTCACATGATGGCAGATTACTGCTGGTCTTTAAAACGGGATTGTTCTAAAATACATACAAGAATGTCACGCAAAAGAAGTTTCCGAAATGTTTAGTGAGTAATTAGCAAAAGCTAATAGCATATTTGAATTCAGGGCATCAAATTCATATGAAATCACCTCCAAAATCTTCGGCACCAAAACCACTGTTGACAAGTGCTATCAAATTTGTGATGATGTGTATCATTCCTCATTTTAGTATAAATTTTAAATGTATATGCAATTCACATGCATAAATTGATTCAAAACCTCGAAATGATGTCTTCAAAAAACTTCAATTCATCCTCATCCAATTCACATGTTGTCACTTTCTGGGAACTACCAGTCGTATTTCCGAGTTCAACAATTCTTGCGTGAAACGAGGTTTCCTATTTTCAGAAGCATTAAGTCCTGAGTCGTTGCATACAAATAAACGAATATTTCGACCGAAGCTTTGTAGTGGATATCCAAGAAATTCAATTCAACCCTCTTGTTCCCTTTCGGAAGGAAATTGCTTTCAAATTTATCGACTGAAATGCATGAGACCCATGAATCGCCAAAAAGTAATGCAATTCCATGTCCCCCTCAACCAATTCGTGTTCTGTTAAACAGAAACATGCGGCCTAGTTGGGTGAAGTATTCAGAGGATTTGGTAAAAAAATCAATTCCGAGAGTTCGTTTCATTTCATGTAGAAAGTATCGTTGAAATATATAGAAAAGCAGATACGGGAAGTCAGGAGATTTTACATATTTCAACTGATCAAAGTACCTATCATATTTCATTTGATAATTGAAGTAGTTATTTCATAATGAAGACAGGGTTTCTCTATGTAAGGCAACATCGCAATAGTGGAATGACATCAATTAAATCATTTATGAGTTAGAAATATACGTACCAGGTATACCGGTATGAAGTGAGCGTCAAGATACAAATGTCTCGATAGGGAACATTTGTTGTGAACGAGCCTTTATTTTGATTTTTTTGTTTGTAATGACATCTGTGAAACAAATTTAGTATACATCAAGTCATTGAACAGACAACATCATATTTTTTCATCGAATTTTGTACCAGAAAGTGATGATTTGCGGAAAGTATTCAAGCACTTCAAGAGAATGCTTATCGAGGCATACGGTGATCATGCTCTATCAGATGCAATATGCAAAAGATGGTTTCAACGGTTCAGAAATAATGATTTTGATGTAAGAAATGAAGAACGTGGAAGATCATCAAAAAAATTTGAAGACGCCGAATTGCAAACGATATTGGATGGAGATGACACTTTGAATCTAAAGCAAATGGCAGAAATGTTGAATATGGGTGTTACATGAATTGAATGAAAAACACTTGCTTCAAAGACACCAAAAAAAATCGGTTTTGCATCGGATTGTTACTGGCGATGAAAATGGATTTATTTTATGAATCCTAAACGTAAAAAATTATAGGTTAATCCGTGACAACCATCAACATCGACTGCAAAACAGATCGATTCGGCAAGAATACAATGCTGTATGTTTGGTGGGACCAGAAAGGTGTTGTGTACCACGAGCTCCTAAAACATGGTGAAACCATTAATACTGATCGCTATCGACAACAAATGATCAATTTGTACCATGCATTCATCGAGAAACGATCAGAATTGGCCAGAAGACACAGCGAGGTAATTTTGCTCCATGATAATGCACCTGCACACAAAGCAAAACCAGTTCAGGATACAATCAAAACACTTGGCTGGGAATTGCTACCACGGCCGTCTTAACACATGGCCTGATCATTGACAAGTACGGCAACACTGTACTGGGGTATCTAAGATCTAAGCCCACCCGGCAAGCAAGTCTAGTTCCGCGTTTTTGTAGCGTCATTTTAGTTTAGTGTGTATATTCGGGTAATATATGTGAAAAATTAGTGAATTATCGCGATTATTCGAGTGCCGTGAACAGGGAAAGTGTGTGATATCAGTGTCAGTGAATATACATTGGAATAACTTTTTTAAATTGGTCTTTTGGTAAGTATCTAATAACTAACCTAACTATTCAATTGGACTTGAGATCATTTGCGTCCAGAATGGTCAAAACGTGTTGTATTCCATCCTGTAAAAGTAATTATCCGTCTACAAAAAATGTAGGATATTTTAGTTGTTTTAGTTTTCCTAAAGACGAAAAACTTAAGCTTTTATGGAGGAGGGCCATTCCGCGAGATTTCATTCCCACTAATAATAGTTTTGTTTGTGAGAAACATTTTGATTCCGACGATATAATTAAGTTTGATAAACATTTACAAGCCGATCGAACTATTAAATTACTTTCTTTAAGATTCCTAAAATTGATGAGAATAATGAAAATTTTGACCAACTACGGCAGCTAGAAATTGTTACTGATCAATTGGGGCAAATAAGTCGAAATTCGTTTGTTTGTGATTCAATCGTTCCTGAAGTTTCGTCAATATTTAATCCCGGAGGGATTAAATGTGACACTTTAGCACCTGTCACAAGGGAGTGAAGTTGTCACTTTAAGCCCGGAAGTACGAAAAAAAGTTTATAGACCATTATCAATATATGGAAAAAAAATTGATATTTAAAAAAAAGGATGTTATCCAAACGATGACCGTTGCGTTGCTGGCACTCTTCTAAACGGAAACGAAGATTGCCGATAATACGTTGACACATAGTTATTGATATTGCTGCCATTTTTGACCTGATAATTTGCTTCAACTGGGTTAGATTCGTCGACTTATTTTGATAAACCCTACTTTTAAGGTATCCCCATGCAAAATAGTCAAGCGAGCTAAGATCGGGGCACCTGGGAGGACAGTTGATGTCGCGAAATGACATTATTAGGAAATAATTCGTTAACAACTTCCATTGATTCATTTGAGGTATGGCAAGTGGCCCCATCTTGCTAGAACCACGTTCTCTAGTCGGAACCTGAAAACTCCTGCAACTCTGGGACAAAATTACCAAAAAACATATCGCAATAACGGTCACTATTCACATATTTGCTTGGCCTCGTGGATCTCCATGAAAATGATTATGCCTTCAGCAGATATATCGGCCCAAACCACGTACTTTGGGCTATGCATTGGTCGTTCATGCTTTCGTCTCGGATTATCCACTGTCCAGTACCTACAATTCTGCTTATTTACATGACCATTCAGATGAAAATTTTCTTCGTCACTTAACAGTATGTTGTTAAAGCTGTTAGATCGCTGCAGCATTCCGTTCACCAAATTCAGTCGATTAGCATAACCCGCATCCTTCTATTCTTGAACCAATTGAATTTTATGGGCTTTAGGTGTAAGTCATTTTTAAAATCGAATGTAAATGAGATTTTTGATATTTAACTCTTGGCTTCGCTTTCGGATGGATAAAGACGAATTTTGACGAACCGACGCCTCAACGAGGACGACCAGAGTTTTGAATTTCAACTATCGTACCTCTATTCTCGAACATCCTGATCCATTTCCTAATGATATCGTCACTTGTCGCGTGGCGTGTACGATATTCCGCACTATAGAGGCGTTGAGCAGTCACTATGGAATCACCATTACGATTATACGTTGTACGCGAAATACGCGATGCGTCCCTACGTACTGGTCCATCGTAATTGAAACTTCACAAAATGGCGGACGCCACGAACCCCTCCCCACTTCTTTTAGACGCCCCGTTCCAATTATGGCGCGAAAAAATACGATACCCTTCTGGACACCTTGTAATTCGAGTGATTTTTTCCACAATATGGTCACAAGTTGCAATTCCATCAGTAATCAGAAATGAATTGACAGTTTCGAAATCTTATTTCTAGAGGGATCTTTTTGCTGTATCGAAAATGGTGCGTTTTCTTCTGACAGGACAATAACAAGTTATACCTCACAATCTAATATATCTGTATAATATGTGATACGTCTTAAATTTTCGTGGCACCTCGCGTGATTAGAAAAAATTGAACAGGGTATACTAAAGTGCATTCTCGTAACTCAAAACAATTACACAGGCCTACAAAACATAAATTTTTTTGGTGCCTAAAATTTTTGAGCTGATTTTAACTATATTTTTATTTCTGAATCTAAATATGATAGTAGTTTTTATGTATGAGCTCTAGATTTTTAAATAACTTCATTTATCTATCAATGCTTTTTCCTATTCAATACTTTCAAGTATGAGTGTTGTATAATTTATACAAGAGATAGATTCTTGTATATTTTCATGATTGTCAGTCTTCATTTGTAACAAATTGATTTAAAAATAATAATATTTATTATAATTATTATTTTAATTCATTTATTACAAATAGAAGACTAACAATATGAGATATATAACTGATTGGTTGACAAACTGTTAACAAGTGAGATTTAATCCTATTTAGTGTCATCCAGTCACTTCAATAGAAATCCGATATATGGAACTCTCCAGTCGGAAGTTGACAGTTGAGGCTACTTTGTGAATTCCCGCGGTGCAGATAGATAGAACTTAGCGTTATATGAAATTTCTCTTTAGTAACGAGTTGTTGAAAAGTAAATCTAAAAAGTAGAATGTTAATGTGAATTGTTGTATTTGTGTTGTTGAATAGAAATGAGTTCAAGTAGAAGAAGCTGTGTACATCATCCTGATATTTTTTGCTACATATGCGGAGAATACACGTTCTTGGAAAACAGAAAAACTATTAGTGACTTTGTAAAGAGGGCTTATCTTGGATATTTTGGTGTTAAGCTTGGTGATCAGGTTGAAACCTGGGCACCACATATTGTCTGTAAAACTTGTACAGAGCATTTACGACAGTGGACTACCGGGAAAAGGAAACGTCTGAAATTCGGAGTATCAATGGTTTGGAGAGAACCAAAAAATCACTTCGATGACTGTTATTTCTGCCTAGTACCTATTACTGGAATCAATCGAAATAAGCGTAACAAGTGGACTTATGCAGATTTAGTCTCTACAAGACGCCCTATCCTCACTCAGAAGAAGTGCCAATTTCAATGGGTGATTTGTGTAGACTTAAAAATGGTAAACTTTCTCCTTGGACAGCAAAGTGGCCACACCAAGTATCTTTGTTTCTTGTGCCTCTCGGATAGTATAGACAAAACGTAACTCCGGGTTAGAAAAGAGTGGCCTAGAAGAAAAACATGGCTCTTGAGGGAAAGAATATCATCAATGATCCTTTAATTCCGCGAGAGAAAATTATGTTTCCACTTCTGCATATCAAGCTGGGTCTATTGAAGCAGTTTGTAAAGGCTCTTGATAGGAATGGATCATGCTTTGCATATATAGGGAAAAAATGCCTCAGTTATTAGGAAATAATTCGTTAACAACTTCCATTGATTCAGTTGAGTAAGGAAAAAATTAAAGCAGGAATATTTGATGTCACACAAATAAGACAGCTGATTAAAGACCCCGACTTCATAAATTCAATGATTGAGATTGAACAAAATGCCTAGAATTCATTTGTTTCAGTTGTCCAAAATTTTCTGGGTAAACACAAAGCTGAAAACTATGTTGAATTAGTCAATGAGATGCTGAATAATTTCAGATCACTTGGGTGTAACATGAGCATTAAGTTGCATTATTTACACAGCCACTTAGACCGTTTTCCTGATAATTTGGCGACATTAGTGAGGAGCAAGGTGAAAGATTTCAGCAAGATATCAAATGTATGGAGGATCGCTATCAAGGAAGCTGGGATACTCACATGATGGCAGATTACTGCTGGTCTTTAAAACGGGATTGTTCTAAAATACATACAAGAATGTCACGCAAAAGAAGTTTCCGAAATGTTTAGTGAGTAATTAGCAAAAGCTAATAGCATATTTGAATTCAGGGCATCAAATTCATATGAAATCACCTCCAAAATCTTCGGCACCAAAACCACTGTTGACAAGTGCTATCAAATTTGTGATGATGTGTATCATTCCTCATTTTAGTATAAATTTTAAATGTATATGCAATTCACATGCATAAATTGATTCAAAACCTCGAAATGATGTCTTCAAAAACTTCAATTCATCCTCATCCAATTCACATGTTGTCACTTTCTGGGAACTACCAGTCGTATTTCCGAGTTCAACAATTCTTGCGTGAAACGAGGTTTCCTATTTTCAGAAGCATTAAGTCCTGAGTCGTTGCATACAAATAAACGAATATTTCGACCGAAGCTTTGTAGTGGATATCCAAGAAATTCAATTCAACCCTCTTGTTCCCTTTCGGAAGGAAATTGCTTTCAAATTTATCGACTGAAATGCATGAGACCCATGAATCGCCAAAAAGTAATGCAATTCCATGTCCCCTCAACCAATTCGTGTTCTGTTAAACAGAAACATGCGGCCTAGTTGGGTGAAGTATTCAGAGGATTTGGTAAAAAAATCAATTCCGAGAGTTCGTTTCATTTCATGTAGAAAGTATCGTTGAAATATATAGAAAAGCAGATACGGGAAGTCAGGAGATTTTACATATTTCAACTGATCAAAGTACCTATCATATTTCATTTGATCATTGAAGTAGTTATTTCATAATGAAGACAGGGTTTCTTTATGTAAGACAACATCGCAATAGTGGAATGACATCAATTAAATCATTTATGAGTGAGAAATATACGTACCAGGTATACCGGTATGAAGTGAGCGTCAAGATACAAATGTCTCGATAGGGAACATTTGTAGTGAACGAGCCTTTATTTTAATTTTTTTGTTTGTAATGGCATCTGTGAAACAAATTTAGTATACATCAAGTCATTGAACAGACAACATCATATTTTTTCATCGAATTTTGTACCAGAAAGTGATGATTTGCGGAAAGCATTCAAGCACTTCAAGAGAATGCTTATCGAGGCATACGGTGATCATGCTCTATCAGATGCAATATGCAAAAGATGGTTTCAACGGTTCAGAAATAATGATTTTGATGTAAGAAATGAAGAACGTGGAAGATCATCAAAAAAATTCGAAGACGCCGAATTGCAAACGATATTGGATGGAGATGACACTTTGAATCTAAAGCAAATGGCAGAAATGTTGAATATGGGTGTTACATGAATTGAATGAAAAACACTTGCTTCAAAGACACCAAAAAAAATCGGTTTTGCATCGGATTGTTACTGGCGATGAAAATGGATTTATTTTATGAATCCTAAACGGAAAAAATTATAGGTTAATCCGTGACAACCATCAACATCGACTGCAAAAACAGATCGATTCGGCAAGAATACAATGCTGTATGTTTGGTGGGACCAGAAAGGTGTTGTGTACCACGAGCTCCTAAAACATGGTGAAACCATTAATACTGATCGCTATCGACAACAAATGATCAATTTGTACCATGCATTCATCGAGAAACGATCAGAATTGGCCAGAAGACACAGCGAGGTAATTTTGCTCCATGATAATGCACCTGCACACAAAGCAAAACCAGTTCAGGATACAATCAAAACACTTGGCTGGGAATTGCTACCACGGCCGTCTTAACACATGGCCTGATCATTGACAAGTACGGCAACACTGTACTGGGGTATCTAAGATCTAAGCCCACCCGGCAAGCAAGTCTAGTTCCCGCGTTTTTGTAGCGTCATTTTAGTTTAGTGTGTATATTCGGGTAATATATGTGAAAAATTAGTGAATTATCGCGATTATTCGAGTGCCGTGAACAGGGAAAGTGTGTGATATCAGTGTCAGTGAATATACATTGGAATAACTTTTTTAAATTGGTCTTTTGGTAAGTATCTAATAACTAACCTAACTATTCAATTGGACTTGAGATCATTTGCGTCCAGAATGGTCAAAACGTGTTGTATTCCATCCTGTAAAAGTAATTATCCGTCTACAAAAAATGTAGGATATTTTAGTTGTTTTAGTTTTCCTAAAGACGAAAAACTTAAGCTTTTATGGAGGAGGGCCATTCCGCGAGATTTCATTCCCACTAATAATAGTTTTGTTGGTGAGAAACATTTTGATTCCGACGATATAATTAAGTTATTAAGTTAAGTATTAAATTACTTTCTTTAAGATTCCTAAAATTGATGAGAATAATGAAAATTTTGACCAACTACGGCAGCTAGAAATTGTTACTGATCAATTGGGGCAAATAAGTCGAAATAAAATTAGGTACTCATCAAGTACAATAATAATGTCTTTTATTTTATAGTCGCAGTCAGCCTGTAATTTTATGTTATCTTATTTTTGGATTCTAATTTATTTTGTTATGTACATAGAGAATTTTAAGTTACGTTATCTTTTTTTAAGAATTCCAATTTATTTTGTTATGAACATAGAGAATTTTATGTTGCGTTATCTTTTTTTGAGAATTACAATTTATTCTGTTATATATACATATGTAAAGAGAATTTTATTTGAGTTGATTTCATTCAGAGAGTTATATTCGAGTTCACATTGTATGGCGAGAGATGGCCCTACACCTCCCCGTGGTTCTTGCTGGACAATAAATTGAATAAAACATCATTCAATTTGCTTTAATCTCAATTTTGATTTTTATTTGTAATCAATTTATTGACTGAGTAGGGCATACTTCCACCCTTTTTTCAGATATTCATCGGAAATCACATTTAATGACATCAGAAAATAAAATGGTACGTTCGAAACAGCGTATCTCTCAGTTAAACGTATACCTCCCAGACATCGTCTTTTGCGGCGTTGCCGCTTCAGGCGCCGGGCCATGTATTAAGACGGCCGTGTTGCAACCCCACCCGCCGTATTCACCAGACTTGGCTTCTTCCGACTACCATTTGTTTTCATCGATGGGACACGCATTGGCTGAGCAGCACTTTGATTCGTACGTGGAGGTCAAAAATTGATCTGGTTGGTTTGCTTTAAAAGACTAGCAATTCTGTTGGCGTGGTATCCACAAATTGCCAGAAAGATGGTCAAAATGTGTAGAAAACCATGGCCAATACTTTGAAAAGAATGTTTTTTACTTTCCCATTCACAATTAGTGTTTTATTCTTTCAAAAAACGCTGATTTCATATCGGTATACCTGATTAACTTATCTTCTTATGAGCTAGAACAAACGGTGTGCCCAATTGCAGGACTCAGGCTATCCCTACTATGGATTCTTTTTGGGGGATCCGCGACGCTTTAAAAAAGATTTCACCACTGCAAAAATGGTATACGGAGTACCTTTCCATCTTTCTGATAAGTTCCTGGTTTCAACATCAGCAAGAAACTTGCACAACCCGAACGATTTCGTTCGTGACCTGAACCAGCACTTTCAGGCTCTCCGACCAGTGAACGGTATGAGGACCGGAGAGCAGAAGATCTTCGTCCACTCCAGTATCCTTACAATGAACTGTTCGAGGTAGTTTCTCGAACCATCCAGATGCATGGCACTAACACCTCTATTTCAATCGGCAGATTGAATCCAGGATCCAGGGTGCTGAAAATCCAAACCTCCGCTGAACAAGCTACCTACACCAGCAGAGCCAGAGGCAGCACGACAGGGTTACATGATGCTATCAGGTCGTCATGTCCATTTCCCCGAGCGTTTCAACGCTGAGTTGTGATCCTCACAAACAATTGTTCAATTTCAACCATTTTCAATACGTATTCTCGAGTTGGAACAATTCGGGAGTGTTTTCTTTGAACATTTTTTTCACTGCCAAAATAGTAGGTGAATTTTATTCTTTTTTAACATATATTTTAACAATCATCGTTAAATACTACCATGAATTGCTATGTATATAATATGCATATCGAACTCTTGGCTTACAATATTTTTGGTTAGCAAACAATAGAGCGTGTAATGTTAGCAGACGGGGTGCCAAACAATTCGGCGTATGACATGAAAACCTAGGGAAAAAGCCCCAGTAAAAAAATGTGTTATAGTGTCTACAAAACTAAGGTGAAATACATTTGAGGGGCTTCTTTCTTCAATTAATAGACACAGAGGCTTCTTCAAGCTGGCCACATCGAATCTGAAAATAAAGAGACAAAAGCAAAAAAAAGAACTGAATAAAAAAACACTTATCAAATTTGTTTGAAAGAATAAATCGGACACATCATGAAACGCCCTAGAGTTTTCTTGAAACATATACAGAGTGAGTCTTTGACCACTGCGTTAATTTTAACCATAGATTCTTGACGTCAAAAAAAACATTTTCTTCCTATATCATTTTTCCAAATTTGGCCCAGTTCAAAAGATATAGGGTGTTGAAATTTCATAAAAAAATTGCATTTTCACCTGTAATATTCAAACAACAATATCAATTGAAATGATCTCTTGTAGAAGGTTTTTGATAACAGTCATGCATATTTTGGCATCAATAGATTTATTCCATTTCTTGTGGGTTTCTCACTACTACTCTACGGATTGGTTAAATCGCATGAAAAACAAATATCGCTTGAACTAAAGGTCCGTATCTTGTACTTCCTGGAATCGTTAGTCTTTTCTGCAGATAAAATCATTCTTCATCTTTTCTACTAAATTGCACCGTTCTTGAAATATTTGAAGTTGAAAGGATTTAAATCGATATAAGTTTGTCCAAATTTTTTGATTTTCCCAAATCCAACTCTGTGCTGAAATGATTCAATAATCAGATTTGTTCAATGTTGCCATATTTTATGTCTTTATTAAATATTTCTACAAGGTTGAGGAAATCTCTCCAGTCTATGGTTCCACCACTAAACACTATAAATGAAATTAACCACTGAATAATTTTTGTCTTACATTCACTACAAAATCTAAATTGCCATTTGCTGTATTCATTATTAATGATTTCTAGTACCTTGTTTAATATTGAATCCTGAGTAATATTCCATAATAAATAGAGAAAAAGATTTCCATCACTCACATAGGTACTTCGGTATATTTTCACGATGACCGTTGAAATAGGAATATATTTTCTGTCAGGACCTGTTAAATTAAAGACTTGTCTTTATGAAGAGCTGGTTCTTTATAGCTTCAGACTTTCAGGGTTCATCTAATTATATCTATTTTAACATAGGAATGCTTCAAATTAAGCTCATATGAGTTTTAAAAACTTCGAACTCAGTCTCCTAGATTTGTTTTGTAGCCTTAAAGAAATTTTTTTCACATATTTATTTCATACATCGATTCAACCTGGTTCACAAACTTAGGAGATAATAGAATTTGACTTAGTTTTAATATTTCTGAATGTTTTCTATGATGCATGATTAATTAAAATTCTATCAATATTGAAACTGGAAGCTATAGGCTCATAAACAAGAAAGATTAGAATAGAATGCATTTTCTGACCATAACCATTTCATACTGAATTGAATAATTTGAAAATATCGAAATTATCCCTAGAATATTTTCCACTTTTTTCTTGAAGATACAAATAACTGTTGACAGTTTCAAATAGAATCAAAACAACAAGGAACCACAGAACACTATTTTATTGGGAACTACCCACCACAGAGACGTTATAACATTTTAATGTGATAATAATGCACTCTCGTTATTCTGAGAAATATTATAACCAAAGATCAATAATGGTTAGAGATATTATCTTTCATTTAGAAAAAACTTTGCAAATAGTAATTTTTTTTTTCTCCTGGGGTTCGGTAATAAATTGATATTCTATGGTAAGGTATTTAAATTTGACATAATCTATGAATAACCATTATTCAATATTTATGTTTTTGTTTACATAATTGAAACAGATACTCTGATTATAAAACCCAAAAATTTACGCATGTTCAATAATTAATTATAGTCTAAACATATTCATATTAATGATCTAATAAACATTTTTTTATTATAGAACACCTAGTTGGTTTTTTTCAGAAGCAAATTTAGGTGATCAAACTCAATTTCTTCAAGCAAGAATGATTGCACACCTAAATCTGGGAATACTTGTTATCTATCCAAGTAAATTGTTATTGGGATTCAGTACAGAAAATAATCATCAAGCAAAGTAACATCACTTTAAAATAATTATTCGTAGTAATCATTCATTGTTGTTGAAGATATCGAAAAAGATTTTCATATTTTCAACAGTATGATATCAAGAGACTTCATAGACCTGTTCACTGGTCTCTGTCAAGGAGAAAAAACTTCAGAAATATCAGTGTTTGGAAATCATAGATGATTTTTTCTGTCTTTGAGTGAAAAAAAAGCAAAGTGACATCCTCTTGCCTCGAAAGTTTTCATAGAAATGATGGTTTTCATGATTTGGAAATTTCAAGAAGAAAATTACAAATGTATGATGATAACATTCAATAATTTTGAGGTTTTTTTGGAATTTCTCACTAGAAAGGGATGGTTTATAATCTTGAAGTAGAAAGAAATTATAATGAATGTGAAGTTATCCACAACCACAAATGATCTAAAGGCCGCACACACCATAGGATTTACCCTATGAATGGAGAATTTTTTTTTTTTCGATAGTTGATATTTAGGCGAAAGAGAATCGGTAGAAGTTATCATTCTTATCCATAGTAACATAACACAAAAATTTGATTCACTGAATACTCAGAAGTGGCTTGTTATGATGAGTGAACTATTACACCATGGGAAACTAAACCGTCGAATTTGAAGATGACACTCGGAAATGATAACTACTATTCGTTCCTACAATCGATAAGAATCGAAGAAAAATCTCATCAAATGTACACCCGTCAGTGGCGTGCTATGATGGAAGGAATATTACATTTACGAAAATTAAAAATATTTTTTCTGTCAAAGTTGACGATGTCACTCGAAAATGATTACTGCAATTCGTTCCTACAATCGATAAGAATCGAAGAAAAAATCTCATCAAATGTACACCCGTCAGTGGCGTGCTATGATGGAACGAATATTACACACACAAAAATTAAAAATATTTTTTCTGTCAAAGTTAAAGATGTCACTCGAAAATGATTACTGCAATTCGTTCCTACAATTGATAAGAATCGAAGAAGAAAATCTCATCAAATGTACACCCGTCAGTGGCGTGCTATGATGGAACGAATATTACACACACGAAAATTAAAAATATTTTTTTCTGTCCAAGTTGAAGATGTCACTCTGAAATGATTACTGCAATTCGTTCCTACGATCGATAAGAATCAACGAAAAAAATTTCATCAAATGTACACCCGTCAGTGGCGTGCTATGATGGAAGGAATATTACACATACGAAAATTAAAAATATTTTTTTCTGTCAAAGTTGACGATGTCACTCGAAAATGATTACTGCAATTAATTCCTACAATCAATAAGAATCGAAGACAAAAATCTCATCAAATGTACACCCGTCAGTGGCGTGCTATGATGGAAGGAATATTACACACACGAAAATATCGAATATCTTAATCTAGTGGAAATAATCAAAAACAACATAAACAAAAGTTAACCAGAATACTGTGAGGAGCACAAAGAATCAATTCTCGAGAAAATATCAAGAAGTTGATATTTAGCTGATGCTCGCCTTGGTATATCAACTATTGAAAAACAAAGAACGGGGCCGAATATCTTAATCTAGTGGAAATAATCAAAAACAACATGAACAAAAGTTAACCAGAATACTGTGAGGAGCACAAAGAATCAATTCTCGAGAAAATATCAAGAAGTTGATTTTTAGCTGATGCTCGCCTTGGTATATCAACTATTGAAAAACAAAGAACGGGGCCGAATATCTTAATCTAGTGGGAATAATCAAAAACAACATATACAAAAGTTAACCAGAATACTATGAGGAGCACAAAGAATCAATTCTCGAGAAAATATCAAGAAGTTGATTTTTAGCTGATGCTCGACTTGGTATACCAACTATTGAAAAAGACAGAACGGGGCAAATATCTTAATTTAGTGGAAATAAACGAAAATACCATGAACAAAGTTCAATCAGAATACTGTGAGGAGCACATACAATCGATTCTCGAGTAAAAACAAAGAGGTTGAATTTTAGCTGATACTCGACTTGGTATACCAACTATTGAAAAAGACAGAACGGGGCAGAATATCTTAATTTAGTGGAAATAAACGAAAATACCATGAACAAAGTTCAATCAGAATACTGTGAGGAGCACATACAATCGATTCTCGAGTAAAAACAAAGAGGTTGAATTTTAGCTGATACTCGACTTAGTATATAAACTATTGAAAAAAAACGGGACAGAATATCTTAATCTAGCAAAACTAAACGGAAATAGCATAAGGAAAATTTAATCCGTATAATGTAAGGAGCATAAACAATCGATTCTAGAGTAAATACAAAGTAGATGATTTTAGCTGACACTCGACACGCTATATCTACTATTGAAAAACAAAAACAGGGCAGAATATCTTGATGTTGTGGAAATGAACGAGAGCAACAATTTTTTCGTCTATTCTAGTCGATTATAGGAACGAATTGCAGTAATAATTTTCGAGTAAAATATATAACTTTGACAGAAAAAATATTTTTAATTTTTGTTTGTGTAATATTCGTTCCATCATAGCACGCCACTGACGGGTGTACATTTGATGAGATTATTTTCTTCGATTCTTATCGATTGTAGGAACAGAATTGCAGTAATCATTTTCGAGTGACATCTTTAACTTTGACAGAAAAATATATTTTTGATTTTCGTATGTGTAATATTCCTTCCATCATAGCACGCCACTGACGGGTGTACATTTGATGAAATTTTTTCGTTGATTCTTATCGATCGTAGGAACGAATTGCATTAATCATTTCAGAGTGACATCTTCAACTTGGACAGAAAAAATATTTTTGATTTTCGTATGTGTAATATTCTTCCATCATAGCACGCCACTGACGGGTGTACATTTGATGAGATTTTTGTCTTCGATTCTTATTGATTGTAGGAATTAATTGCAGTAATCATTTTCGAGTGACATCTTTAACTTTGACAGAAAAAATATTTTTAATTTTCGTGTGTGTAATATTCGTTCCATCATAGCACGCCACTGACGGGTGTACATTTGATGAGATTTTTTCTTCGATTCTTATCGATTGTAGGAACGAATCGCAGTAATCATTTTCGAGTGACATCTTTAACTTTGACAGAAAAATATATTTTTGATTTTCGTATGTGTAATATTCCTTCCATCATAGCACGCCACTGACGGGTGTACATTTGATGAGATTTTTTCTTCGATTCTTATCGATTGTAGGAACGAATTGCAGTAATCATTTTCGAGTGACATCTTCAACTCTGACAGAAAAAATATTTTTAATTTTCGTGTGTGTAATATTCGTTCCATCATAGCACGCCACTGACGGGTGTACATTTGAAGAGATTTTCTTCTTCGATTCTCATCGATTGTAGGAACGAATTGCAGTAATCATTTTCGAGTGACATCTTTAACTTTGACAGAAAAAATATTTTTAATTATCGTGTGTATGATATTCGTTCCATCATAGCAAGCCACTGACGGGTGTACATTTGATAAAATTTTTTCGTTGATTCTTATCGATCGTAGGAATTAATTGCAGTAATCATTTTCGAGTGACATCGTCAACTTTGACAGAAAAAATATTTTTGATTTTCGTATGTGTAATATTCCTTCCATCATAGCACGCCACTGACGGGTGTACATTTGATGAAATTTTTTCGTTGATTCTTATCGATCGTAGGAATTAATTGCAGTAATCATTTTCGAGTGACATCGTCAACTTTGACAGAAAAAAATATTTTTGATTTTCGTATGTGTAATATTCCTTCCTTCATAGCACGCCACTGACGTGTGTACATTTGATGAGATTTTTCTTCGATTCTTATTGATTGTAGGAATTAACTGCAGTAATCATTTTCGAGTGACATCTTTAA
>JARTUT010001947.1:0-33238 GCA_030674115.1 Micraspis discolor | reverse complement strand
AAGTACGGTGGGAAAATTAAAAACAGCTAAATGAAAAGGAGTATAAGCTTGAAAATACTCTTGGGTGTACAGAAATCTAAAGTGTTGTTTAAAACATGATTACTGTTTTTATTCTTCAATATTTCATATTGTTCTAGAAGGGTTAATTTAAAGTAATTGTTCTCAGCGTGTAAAATTTCTAGGTTGTTGAAATCTGTCTTATGATCATGTTCCATAAGGTGTTCTCCAAGAGATGAATGAGGTCTATTTTTCTGGTGTTCATTAAATCTTTTCTTTATGTTTCGGGGGGACTAACATTACATCGGGACTAACACCACACTTTACCAAACCTTCACATAAATATGGTCTACCAAAAATACTTGAAATAGTGACATCTTATCTTATGTGCAACTTTGCGAGTTCCAGGTATTTACCATGTCAACAATTTACTTAATTTCTTCTGGAAATTATATTATATTTTAAGAAGTAATTCAACATTTTTGGTCAAAAATACGAAAGATGTCGTAGAAGTAATGAGACACCAATAAATTTCTAAAGAACACATTGTAGGGATATCATTACGATCCTACCTCATACTGATGTGAAAACAGCCGAGTAAGATAGCCGAATTTTGTACAGAACTTTTTGGTACGCCACTGGAATATTGGCCGGATAGTGATGCAAATAATTTTGATTCGCCGAGATAATTCGAGATTTTTCTATTTTCACGTTGGAATCTGGATACGGTACGTTCTCTACGACGATGGCCCATGATAAATCCATCACCAGCACTCATTCCACAGCACCCCCGGGTTGAATATGTCGACTGACGGACAAGTTTTCAATGAAATAATTTTTTATCTGGCACCTAGACAAAGGATTGATGTCAAATTTGGCAATAGCGTCCAGGAAGATAAACTGAAAATTACTTCTTATGCCACTTTTACTTGCACCCCCCAGGGGGGTCAGTAGGTGCTCAGCCTCATTATTAAAAATCAATCAAACGTGAGAATGCTATCATGCTCCCGCAGAATTATCTATATATTGACAAAAAATAATTCAGTAGTTATCTCTGACTTGCAACCCCAATATGAGTTGATGCTTTTGGATGTTATTGTGTAATTTGATCTCAATCCTATGTCTAGTTTCCCAGGTATGAATTACTCACAGAAAACTCGGCTGGAACTCGGCTAGAATTCTGCGGGAGTATGATAGCATTCTCACGTTTGATTGATTTTTTATGAATTTTTAATAATCAGGCTGAGTACCTACTGATCCCCTGGGGGTTCAAGTAAAAGTGGCATAAGAAGTAATTGTCACTTTATCTTCCTGAACGCGATTACCAAATTTGTCACCAAACCCACTCGGCTCCAGAGAGTGCACAAAGTACCTCCTCGGCTAGCTCTAGAGCTGAGACTACTTATAAAGTAGCGCCACTCTCTTTTATGATAATACAAAGAAAAAAAAAGAGGAAAGCACACTAAAGATGTCAGGGTCGCAAAAGAGAGAAAATAACGAACGCACTCTCAGGATGCCAAACGAGCCCGATCACACAAGCGGGAGGTAGTGGCTGGTAGAAAGAATATAGAGCAATTATTTAATAATATAATGAGCCCAAATGAAATACACAAGGTCCCTCAAACGAGGATATATCTTACAGAAGGTAGATCACTAACTAGTTCTTACTTCACATCCCGAATATTCGATATAATGCTTTATCTCTTACTAAACAAACAGTAATATCACCCAAAGGTATATTTAGAGCCTTGATGGTAATCGTTACAAATAGCTCTTTACTTATATCTAAGCGACCTTCTCGATAGGTCGGTTTTATGTACTAAACAGTATTCACTGAATTGGGCGTCTTTGATAGTAATTAATCTTAACTAAATTTTACAGACTAACCTTCTATAACAGTCTAGGTCGTGGCTTGACTGAAGTACAAAAGGATATTAACCTCACAGTCTCGTAGATGGAAACTGGGCTCAAATATATTCCTGGGCCAACGTAGTACAAATTTCTCACAGTAATGCGCCCTGGGTAGACGACAGGTGTGGTATCTTAGATGGCGAAATCTGGTGGAGGTCCCCAAAGACAGCTCCCACGGCAGTTCGACGGTAATTCAAAAGCAGCCTAGACAAACAGCTCGAAGACTTCAAAGACAGTTCAGAATCTGCTGTACCTCGCAACGTTACAATAATAATTCCCAATTCGAAGCAGAATGATGCTAAAAATACGAACAAAAATCTAAAATACCTCGTGACAAACATAGGTTAACTCACCAATCCCATGTCGTTTTTCCAAACAAATACGCCACTTCGCTAAAGCGCAAAAATCTCACCAACGAACAAACCAAACCAACATGATAAGATTTCTCTCAGGGCTTCAGTTAAAATCCTGTTCAGATCCGCAAAATTGCGATTAATTACTCCAGGAAATTCCAACCAAATATGCGGAAAGAACGATGTAATTGACAACCTACGTCACAGGCACAGAATGACAGTGAATGACAGTATGACAGACTAAGACCACCGACAACGGCGTTCATTGAAACGTACGAGATAAGCTGGTAAACTACTGCGACCAACGCCACCAGTTCGGTTGGCAGGTACTAACTGGAGCGGGAATTTTGAAACCGTGACAAATTCCTATGTCCAGTTTGCCAGATAAGAATTTTTTATTGAAAACTCGTCCGTCATTCGGCATTGTTGAGAATATATTTTGTAAGAAAAAGACTCATCAACTTCTATGAATCACAAACCCCTCTTTCTATGGGTTTGGTTGCAGAGGGGTGTGTCCCTCTTGCGCTTGCTCTTCAAGCGGAGTTAGTTGTAATGCATTGTGTATTGTGTGAACATCTATCGTGTGTGATTACCAAAGTTCTTTTCCTAAATAAATAATTAGACTTGTTCCGACTCTTTCGTTGTGTTCAATCCACAAACCTTATCAGGCATATTCGACCCGGGTGTGCTGTGGACTGAGTGCTGGTGATGGATTTATCATGGGCCATCGTAGTAGAGAACGTACCGTATCCAGATTCCAACGTGAAAATAGAAAAATCTCAAATTATCTCGGCGAATCAAAATTGTTTGCATCGCTATCCGGCCAATATTCCAGTGGCGTACGAAAAATTCTGTACAAAACTCGGCTATCTTACTCGGCTGTTTTCACATCAGTATCATGTAGGATCGTAATGATATCCCTAGAATGTGTTCTCTAGAAATTTATTGGTGTCTCATTACTTCTACGATATCTTTCGTATTTTTAACCAAAAATGTTGAATTATTTTTTAAAATATAATATAATTTCCAGAAGAAATTGGGTAAATTGTTGACATGGTGAATTCCTGGAACTCGCAAAGTTGCACATAAGTATATTTTATTTTAAGTATTTTTGGTAGATCATATTTATGTGGAGGTTTGGTCAAGTGTGGTGTTAGTCCCGATGTAATGTCAGTATCAGGTAATTCATCTCCATCTGAATATAAGATTCTATGAATAAATTACGGCAGAAGATGTCTGTTGAAACGTTGTTAGGAAGAACAATAAGAGATGGTGATTATTGTCCAAATAATAATTCCACAAAAATAAAGAAATAGTTTTGATTTGTTCGAAAATCTTGTTTGAATTGTATTTCAATCTTCTAGAACTTCTCATGAAGCCCAGTGGGCGAATCTAGTTGAGTAGCTTGTCAAAATAAAGATCCAATGTGTACGGATTCTTCATGAATTTATTTGAAACTAGTAAGTCAGTAGATCTATAAGCATGTAGATCAATAAAACCGTAGATCAATATTGGCCAGTAGATCTATAAGCCCGTTCTTAAATTATTGAATGGAATAATTCTCGACTTTCAAAACGGAAAATATCGGTCTTATCTCGCTACTTGGATATGAAAACATTATGAAAACGGAACAGAAATGTCAAGATAACGTTAAATTAAAAACATTATTTTAGAAATATAGAACGTTTCTCCGTGATTTCTGAGGCCGTTTGAACTGAATTAAAAGAAAGATTACACTATATGTGAGGGAAATCCTACCTGCAAAAAGGTTTTTATAAAAATATCCATTGATTACGAATGATGAATATGGGTAGTCATATTTCGATATATTCATTTATATGAATAAGTACAACCAAGCACGATAAATTTTACACGGTCGTTCCTATGTTTCTTTGTGGAGTGAAAATTGAAATGAACAACTCGAATAAAATATTATCTGCTATCTGCAAATCCCTACCTGCGAAATATTCATTTTGATTTGCTTATTGTTTGGTTGTGAGTACATAAGATTAGAATGTCAACGGCAATTGTCATTTCAGAGTAGGAATCGACAGGGGTGAAATGAATTGGCTAGGGATTACCAAACTGGTTCTATGCTGGGTAAATTTTTGAATTTCATAAATACATATCATAGACTGTTAAACTATAAGAGAATACCTCATCAGGGCTCTTACGAATCGTAAGAATTGAAGAATTTTCAAAATATTATACGGAGTATGGATTAAAATTGTAATTGAAATTATGTGACAATGATCTGTGAACGTCGGACGTGACTGATGATCTGGAAATTTGTGTTTGAGCCGAAGTAAGCTATTTTCAGCAATTAATTTAAAATATTTTCAATTGCGATTGGAAGATACGAACAGCCCTATCCAAACGGGGAGTACACATATGAAAACGGCTTTTCCTGATCGTGTCCGTGGAAAAAGCCTTTTTCAATTTTACCGACCATCTTTCGCGAAAAACCTGGAAATCAGTGTTTTAGATAATTTTTTTGAAAATGTTAGCGTGGTCGTAAGGGCATGTGAAATGCACCTAATGAAAGTCCGTCTTATGAACTTTACGGTGCTCGCTTCTGCTCGCGAGATCGCCCTCCCCTTTCTACCTCGAAATATCGCGTTTCTGAACCCCTTGCCGACCCAAAGTTTTTTGATCTCCTTCGGTGGTTACCTGTATCGAACCATCGATGATGCAGTATTATGACATCATTTACAATCAAACCTTTTTTTAAATTTCCTCGCTTTCTGCAGACACATTCCAAATTAACTTCAAGATTCAGTCAACGAATCCAGACTTCCAAAAATGAGTAAATGTTATCCAATATCTCAATCCTCCTTCTTTCCTTATTTACCAGAATTCTCACATACTTGTTCAATTATTACATGATTAAGTAGCGTTACGAAACATCTCGTGACTTCCAACTATGCAACTCTTGGACTGAACAAAAACAACTTGTGTAACAAGAGACGCATTACCATAAAATCTAGGGCACCCATCGGAGAGCATTCGTGGTGTTATGGCCATTTTTGCTGTTGTAGCAATACAGATGAACTTGAACTTGAGAAATATCGGAAAAGTGAAAGGTTGCCTGGAAACATCCATCTATTTATGTTATCGCTCTTTAGAATGAGTTGTGTGATTTTATTTTTAGAATGTGTAATCTGAAAGTATAGGCTTCGAGATCAAAATGAATTAATATTCTATAAAAATAGACTGAAGGTGAAAAATATATTATTTTTGTTCGCTTATTCTAGCTCAGAGATCAAGTCGAACAGAGTACTAACGTTTATAATTTTCGGATATCTTACCGAAAATGCTCTCAAACGGTTGAGTTTAACTTTCTGATGAAAAATTCTTGTTCAAATTTGAGTATGTCCATCCGCCCGGCCGTATACTACCTATCATCCGAAGGAAAATAGTTTTCATATTTTCATAATCTCAGTCATGTACGTAATTTGTCAAAATCGGACGAATATGTCATCAGTTATTAGCATCTGAGAGTTAGTTTCTTCATTAACTCTTATAATATCCATCTGGTCAAGTCGTAACTTGAAAGATGTTGAGATGAGGTTGAAACAAATAGATTTTAAAAATTTTGTAGAAATTTCTAAAAATTCCAAAAGATATCTTTTGGCGCTCTTGTTCACCAGAACCGAGTGCCTATAGATTTGCTCAAACTTTGTAATTTTCGAATATTTTGATAAAAGTATCAATCGTTTTGTTTATACTCACTGATGAGATGAATCCATGGATGAAATCAATTACACTGGTCAACAGTGGTTTTGGTGCCGAAGATTTTGGAGATGATTTCATATGAATTTGATGCCCTAAATTGAAATATGCTATTAGTTTTTGCCAGAGCTGTGCCAAAGCATTGTGCTTAGTGCTCGTGAAAGCACCCTAAGCACTTTAGTGCTTACGAGCACTGTGCTCGCGAGCACTTTTCAAAGGCTAGTGCTTAGTGCTTGTTTTTCAGAGCACTCTCGTGAAAATTTAAGTGTTAGTAATCCGCTAAGCACTAAGCCTTTCCGAATTCTGGAAGTAGGGTCAATATAAGCAGGTACGGTATTTGATTTTTTTATGTGTGCAAAGATAATATGATCGTTTTGAATTAATATTCAGTATTTCTTCAGTCACCACTGATTTGACTTTATGGTTATGAAGGCCAGAAAATTTTTTGTTTTTGCGCGCTTGTTACTAGTGGAACAGGCGGGCTATCGTTCTGTCCAAATGTCTGTAATTTATTCATTTATTTATTGGAACAAAGAATACAAACAGGCATCCGCCCAATAGAGTATTCACATATTTGTAAATTTTTCAAACATAAAAAGATCTTACATCATCTAAACCCCACCATATACAATCCATCCTCTATATAGAAAATATACTACGTACTAAGTAAATAAATGTGCACTACGCACCAAGTAAAAAAATAAACAAGTGTGCAACAACAAAATTAACAATTTTGAAAACTAATCGATAACAATCACAGCCCCGATGCCTTTACTATCAGCCCCCGATCAGCCATTACCACTTTCTTTATTCTTAACAATGAGACATGAAAATATCATCTCCGGAACACAATGTAATACATGTCATCATCATTCTATATGCCGGGGAGTTCTGCGCTGAATTTGTATTTCTTGTGTTTATATGAAAGGTACCAAAGCATCTTAAATTCACAACCGGAATCTTGAGAGAAAAAAAATGTAAAATTTCAGACACCTCAAATTCCCCCCTCACAACTTTATATGCGAACAAGACATCCGTCAGCCTTCTCCGATTGAACAAACTCAACATATTAAATTTTTGTCGTATGTCAGTGTAATCATGATTAAGTATAACAATTCTATTCCTGTATGCCAAATATCGCAAAAACCTATTCTGTACGCTCTCCAAGCGCTCTATGTAATATTTATATCTTGGATTCCACACGCAAGAGGCGAAATTCAACCTACTATGAACAAATGAATAGTAGAGTGTGAGGAGTGTTTTATTCTCCCCAAACTGTGTACTATTGCGAACCACGAAGCCCAGCATTTTATTTGCACTATTTACAACATTTTCAATGTGCTGATCGAGCAAAAGCTTAGAGTCCAAAATCACCCCCAAATCCGAAACACTCACCACCGATTTGATGCCTGTATTATTTATGGAATAGCTAAAGTCAACAATCTGGGCATTCCTGGAAAAAGATATTTTGCAACATTTCTCGAAGTTCAGGAACAAGGAGTTCTCCCTACAATACTGTTGGAGTCTCTCGAGATCCTCCTGCAATCTCAGGCAGTCCCGAAGAGTAACGATAGCCCTGAAAAACTTTAAGTCATCTGCGTAGAGGAGAAATTTAGAGAATTGAAAACAGCTACTAATGTTGTTAATATATATTAAAAATAGCAGTGGACCCAAATGAGTGCCCTGCAGGATACCAGATGAATTCCTGAACATTCTCGATCTGCAACCTTCAACAGTGACTTACTGAGAACCGTTCAATATGTAGGATTCAACCCACCTCAGAAGATTACCGCAAATACCTACCTCAGCAAGACGACGAAACAACAGAGTGTGAGATATTTTATCGAATGCCTTAGAGAAATCTGTGTATATAGTATCAACTTGAATACGAGAGTCAAGATTCTGCTGTATTCTCTCCAGGAAACAAACCAAATTTGTTTCAATACTTTTTCCTCGCATAAATCCATGTTGTTCATCAATTATCAAATTTTTAACATGATGGAAAATATACCTATAAATTAAGGATTCGAATAATTTCGGTAGAGCTGAGAGCATGCTAATAGGACGATAATTTTCTACGTGATGCTTATGACCTCCCTTGAATACAGGGACAATATTCGACACCTTCCACCTACTCGGGAAAACTGAACTCTTCAGCGATTTGTTGAAAAAAATATGCAGCGGGCGTGCTAGTGTGTCGGCGCACTCTCTCAAGACGATGGGGGGGATTCCATCAGGCCCCGGACCCTTCGATATCTTGATCAATTTCATAGCATCCGAAATCTCATTAATGTTCAACTGTAATGATGACAAATAATTCGCTGAATAACAATTTCCAATGAATTCCCACTCTGTGATCGGTTGGGCAGCGGCGGCACCTCGTAAATGCTCTCAAAAAAGGTTGCGAACGATTCTGAAATCTCCGCTGCCGATGAAGCGCGAATGCCGCCTAGATACATTTGGCATGGAATTTTACCATGTTTTTCTTAGTCGAAATGAAACTGAATAACCACTTTGAATTAACTGAGAGCTCCGACTCCACAACATTTAAGTAATTGTCGAAATCTAACCTCATAGAACGCTTGGAGAGTGTCCGTAGTTCTCGAAACCTCATCAAATCTCCCGCATTATTATAAATTTTCCACTTTACATTATATTTATTTTTTCTCTTAATTAAATCAATAGTCTTATGTGAATAATAGAGTGGATAGTTGTGTCTTTTCTTAAACTTAGGTACATTATTTATTAGAGTATGGTTTAGAACATCATAAAACGTATTAACATCATTGTCAACATCATCATTTATCAAAATAGACTGCCAAGCAACATCAGAAATTTGCCGATTTATTTCAGAATAGTCAGCACGTTTATAATTCAGTAACTTATCCTGACAACTATTTAACAAGTATTTCTCCCTATTGACATCCAACAAAAATTCCAGACAGGGATGGTGAGAATCTCGCTCACGAAAGGCATTTCAGCTCGAGAAATTTCCTTTATCTTACTTTTATTACAAAGTACAAGATCCAGCACTCTGAGGAATTTGGAATGCCGTTGAATTGCATCAGCTCTGCGAAAGCCAATGCATCAATTATTGCAGAATATTTGCTCTCAACATTTGATGGTACCAAGAAAGACTCAAGTTCATCGACCACCCAACTCACAGTCGAACAATTAAAGTCCCCACAAATCAAAAAGTGTACAATCCTGAATTTTACCTTTGTTAACTTCTAATTTATTTACAAATGACGACAAAGCATATTCGTCCCCTGGTGGTAAATATACACAACATATATACAATTTAACATTTCCTATAGTAAGCCATAGATCTTCCGCATCGCTGTTGAAATCGGGCAGAACTGTCACATTAAATCCGTGTCGGATTGCTATAAAAACACCACCTCCCTCCCTTCTTGAAGAGCAACTATCCGACCGATCCCTCCTGAATATAGAATAATTTTTTCAATGTTTACAATTTCAGAATCAAACATATAACTTTTGAGCCACGATTCCGTAACGAAAACAAGGTCATAATTACCCAACTGCAAATTCATTTTGAAGTCCGTTAACTTGGTGCGCAAGCCACGCACATTCTGGTAGCAAACTTGTAACATCATCTCGGCAGATAAGAATAACAAAAAAACATTAAAACAATCAACAATTAAGTCCTCACAGCTTAGTCAAATCAGCCACACAATGAACCTGAAGAATCCTGTCACCATTATTTTTACGCACAAGGATATCGCCATTCTGAACCCATATATATTTGTATTCTTTCTCTTTAGCTGCCCCTCTCGCTTCCTTGAATAAAATCTTATTTGCGGTCGTCAGGTGCTCATTAACGTAGAATCTCCGGGAAACATTGAGCAACCCCAGCCCTGGTTTTCCACCCATGGCCATCCTTTTAGATTTCACAGCTGACAAAAAGAATCTCTGTCGATCTTCCTATTGAATTTCACAACGATATTCTTGGGTTTGTTCTCTAGCCTTGTTGGTACGCGCGTTACAGCATTCACAGAATGATCTGTCACTTCGTGTCCGATGTATTGTCCAATTTTTTCACAATATCGATCAAATTTTCGTTTTTCTGTTCTGGAACTTCCATGATCTCGACAATATTGTTCCTCAAATTCTGCTCCATGCCATTAAACCTAACCTCCATAATCTCAACCTTCTTCCTCAAAGATTCATTCTCCGCCTTCAATATGTTCGTCGCTTTTATTGCATCGTCCAGTTTGGACAACTTTTGCTCGAAGTCAGATACCTTATTTGAGCAAAAATCCACTGAGCTGCGCAACTCCTGATTTCACTCCGCACTCCAGATAGTTCCGTTCTAAGAGCGCGAACCAATTCCACAAGAACCACGGTTCCCTCGGATCCATCATCAATTTATTCGAAATTTAATATTAAAATATTAAACGAACCAACAATAATTATGCAACAATTACTCATCAAATTATGAAAAATACATTAAGAGAATAAATTAGAATATTAGTGACAAATATATCAATTTAAGCATGAAATGCATTAGATTTATACTTTTATGACAGACACAATTTCTTTCTATTTTCTTTTAGATACTTTTTCGGATGCCATCTTCATTATTGGATCATAAGATCTTATTGTTTTTTCCCGATAAAATTTTATTAATAATTCTGTCATAAAAGTACAGAATTCATTTCATGGCAAAATCAATGAACTTATTAACTGAAATTCCATGAATTTGGCGTTTCAACGGTAAATCTCACATATCCGTTGAAATATTCTAGGAATCTTCAGATAAACGATTTTTATGAAAATCACTATTAGTGGAATACCCAAAACTATAATCAATGACCATGAGCAGTTCACTTATATATAAATACCTTGTTGCCTCAAAGTTTCTTCAGGAGTTCTGGAAGGTAGAAAAAATATGTCATCATTATGAGGGCGGCTTACATAATCTGAAAGATTATTGAAATTACAAAAATGATAATCATAGGGAGTAGAATGAATTCCTTGGCAAATTAAGTGTTGGTAGAGCAAATCTTGTCAGCTTTCCATGTGGGTCTATACAATCCATATGAAAATGCTTTATGCAAATAACGCTTTTGGATGAATGAAGACATGGATTTCCGATTCTTTCCAACCAAACATATCTAACACTTGTTAGAACTTGTGTAATGAAAAACCTAGAAAGAAAACAGTGTTAGAAACTGTCCCAAATTTTTACTTATCAGAAATTACTACACGAATATGAAATTGCTACAGAAAATATTAATTCACAGTACATTTTTAGTGAGTTATAAGTTAATCCAAAACCACTACTTATATGAATGCAACACATACCTTTTGACATTACTATCACTGTAGCAATTAGGAACACAGCAAGAATAAACCATTTTAATTAAATTAAATTGAATAAGTTGAAAACCTTGAATACCTCTCTAGCTGAATAACACTACTTTTTGAATAAAAAATAAGTAGTCTATGTATGGAATAAACCTAGAACACGACATGGGAGAAAAAAATGGCGTTGGCATAGATAACATGAAAGTTCATGCTCGTCAAAGAATAGTTTCTTATTCGTCATAAAGTCCATCAAGACCGAGATCCGATAAAATCCGTTCTTACCGGTCACTAGATACTGAGAATTCCTAATTTACCGATCCGAGCTTTGGGGATAACTAAAGATGTCTCTGCCGTTCGTTGAAGAAAAACGTGACCAACTTTGAAGTAGGGCAGTTCCCACCCCTGGATTATTCTTCGGTAGAAGGCGACAGTTCGATTCCAAGAGAAACATAATTTTTATGATTGTACATATTCTGAGTGATGTTCCTAGAAATATACTGAAATGATATGAATTTTATACATACACCATATTGTACTCATAATTTACAAAATAATGGCTGAAAAAAATGCTAATGGTGCCATGTTATTTTTTGTCGGTCTATTTCAGATACAGAATTCCAGTACACATTATTATTATTATTACAGTTTGAGAAGAGTTGAGAAATTAATTCTATAAACTCACAAAATAACTTAACAATGAAATATATGTCACAGTACTGAATACAACAAAAAAGCAAAGAACAATTAACGAGAAATTAAACCAGCGAACCATCGGTCCAGAGAACCCTTGAACCCATTCACCGACGCAGCGTTCACCACAACTTCTGGCAGAGAATTCCACGCAGCAAAAATCCTGTTTGATAAAAAGTGCTCCTTCCAGAGGTGTTGAACTTCTCCTTCGCCAACTTCAGATTGTGACCTCGCAAGTGATTCAGTGGATTACGGCTGAATAGGTATGACAAATCCACACCGAACAAGCCATGGAAGGCTCTGTATGCCGTGATCAGGTCCCCGCAGACGGCGAGCCTCGAATGACGTGAGGTGCATCACGGATAGTCTTTCCTCGTAGGGAGGTCTCACAAATCCGTACGACATCCTAGTAGCCCCACGCTGGACAGATTCGAGTAAACTGGCATCTCTGCGCAAAACAGGTGCCCACACGGGACCGGCGTATTCGAGGATTGGTCGAATGAAGGTAGTATAAAGGATTCTGCAGGTCCGAGGTCACATCTTCCAAAACTCTTTCGAATCATGAAGAGCATTCGTTTGGCTTTGCTGGTAATAGCCACAATATGTTCTGACCACGACAGGTCCTCAGTGATAACTACTCCAAGATCACAGTGGGAGGATACAGATTCAATGACATGATTGGACAAATGGTATATCTGTCGTGGGTTATTTTTACCCATGTGGAGAACTCTACACTTGTCCATATTGAGTGGAATCAACCACGTATTGGACCATCTCGTAATTGCGCTGAGATCATCCTGTAAAACATGGAACTGTGTGAAGGATTCCCGTAGATTTTGGCATCGTCTGCAAACAACGAGCAAGCCGACTTTACCACTGAAGGCAGGTCTGACGTGTACAATAAAAAGAGGAGCGGGCCCAGAACGGAACCCTGCGGGACCCCACTCACCACCCTCCTTGCAGAAGACAGTGAGCCACCGACGCGGACCCGAAAAGTCCTATCGGAAAGAAAAGCCTCGATCCATCGGAGCAAATCACCACGAATCCCAAGGTTCTCAAGCTTGAATAGAAGACGTCGGTGGGGCACATGGTCAAAGGCCTTTGAGAAGTCGAGGTACAAAACATCCACCGGTACACGAGCATCAAGCATCCTGCTCCAATCGTTGGTACACGACAGCATGTTGGTGATCACGGACCGACCTGGCAGGAATCCATGCTGGCAATCTGGTATGGTTCCATTAGACAGAGAAAATTCAAGAATCTTTTCATGGATAATTTTCTCGCAGATTTTTGATATTATCGGAACCAGGCTTATTGGTCTGTAGTTGTTTGGATCGAGCTTGTCGCCTTTTTTGAAGATTGGAGTGACCAGAGCCTCCCTCCAGCTCTTCGGCAGGGAACTCGTAGCAAACGATTTCGTGAAAATCATCGATAGTGGGAAGGACAATGGCGCAGCGCAGTTTTTGAGAATATGGGCAGAAACTCCATCAGAACCAGGAGCGCTAGAAACTTTCAAAGAAAGAAGAAACCCCTCCACATTTCCCGGGGTGAACTCCACATAATCCAAACAGCCAGGTTGGCCGGAAAGACTCATTCCAGGCAAAGCATCCGGCTCATTAACGAAGTTGGCAGCGAAGGTCTCACCCAATGTTTCGGCAGCCTCAGTCGCGTCCTCACTGGGGCATCCCCGTAGGTTGTTAACTAGGGGAGTGGTCACCTTTGTGTTGAGATTAGATCTAACATACTTGAAAAATTTTTACGGTCCTTAGACGACGCAAGATCGGACTCAAACTTGGATTTGGCCATTTTCATCCTGTTTCTCATTGTGTTGGAATAACTCCGGTGGGCCGCATAGTCAGCTGTCGTCCTGCTTCGCAGATAACGCTGCCATAGTGATTTCTTCCTCCGTGCCATCCGTAAGATGCTACCGTCGATCCACGGCTTGGATGGAATAGAGGTCGAGGAAAGGAAAGTGGTGCAGGTCTCGCACTCGTGTAAAAGCCTGTCTACGAATGTAGACCACATGGATTCGATGTCAGCATCTGAACGGAACAAAGACTGCCAATCTAGGTCGGCCAAGTTGGCACCAAGCTGCTCATAATCAATGCGTTTTACACGCTTAGTCACTTTGTTTGACATGGAGACCCTGAGCTGGACCCTACAAGAAAGGGTGGCATGGTCTGACTTTCCGAAGGGAGGAAGATGTTCGTGAAAAGCAACGAGATCGGGATCATTCACCAGTATTAGGTCGAGCAAGGATGGATTCTGGCCGCTCCGGAAACGGGTAGGTTTGTCAACTAGTTGTGTGAGATTGTTTTCCCTTATAGCATCGATGTAGATCCCCGAAGGCGAACTGTACTCTCTACTGTCAGTCAGTGGCCATCGGACATCTGGCATATTGAAATCGCCGACGACAACAAGATTTTTTTTTGTGGTAGATAGACTTCCCAAAAGGCTGCACAACTGAGTGTCGCCAGGGCCAGGTCGAGGCCGGTATATACAGACGATAGTTAAAATTTCGCTTTTGTGGTAGGTTATATTCAGGAATAGGTTATCAATACCGGGCAGACAAACTGAAGAATAACTGATATTGAAGTCGCGAACAACGCTGTCGAGCACATAGGCACACACACCGCCGAAACCAACGGTTGTCTCGCTATCACTCCTGAACAAGGAAGAGTGTTTCAACATGAAGTACTCACTAGATGTTTATGGATCGCAAATCTGCCAAGAATTTGTGATTTTCGTATTTTTATGATTTATTGTTTCGTTTCAACTACTTCAATATAATTCTTCTTGGAACTATTCCACATTGAACATCTGTCAACATCAGTCCCAACTGATGAAGTGATAAATTCGGAGATACAATTTCTAAAGAATTGGATAACTACAATTGTTATAACAAGAACGCAAATGCCATATCACCTCACGTCAGTCCCTTCCAAATTTTTCAATGCATGATATCTCATAAAGTATTCGTAAGATTCCAAAATTGATCTTCGTAGACTGAACCAACGTGAAAGTAAAAAGTCACAGAAGTTCATAAAATGAAGTAAAAATGGTTATTTCCTTTTCAGCTTACACGAATAATTATTGGTTCAAATCAAAATTGATCAAATGAAGTTTCGATTTTGGATATAAAACACTGATTTTAATGAAACGCCCTTCGTTGTTTGTATATGAGAGATTCTCAAGAACATTACACAGCTAAAGAAATAAGGTCTAACCAGGAGATATATATTCTTCGAATAACAAGCAAATTGAGGTATACCTCAACACATTTTAGAGTTCTAGCCAACCCTGAAGGGCGCCTATCAAGTTACATTTCACTTGCAAATTTCTTGAATCAACTTAGCTATTCCTTCGAGGCCCCAAGTATGCCAGCGCATTCTGTAATTTTGTTAACGCCTGACAAAAACCCTGGAAAAAATGGAATTCATGCCATACGAGTATATTTCTCTTCAATCTTATGAGTCAAAATATTCAATTATTCTTCTTCCTTCTCAGACAATAAGAAGGATATTTAATTGTGAAACAGAATATTTTCATGAAATGGATCGAGTGATCTCAGATTTAAACTACTCGAATCTGCTGAAGGAAATGATTGTATGTCCTTCCTCACTTTTGCTCATCAGTTTCAAATTTCGCATAAACTTTGAAATTTCTTGTTAAAAATTGTTCATAATAGAGAATTTGTGTAAGCACTCACTGAATTAATTAAATTTTGTACACAGTTTTTTGAGTTTCACATCTTGGACACGGTTGAATTTCTTATTTTTTCTAAAAATTTCTAAAATTAAGCAGGGTTAAAACTTTCTCGTATTTAATCTTTTGACTAATTCTCTATTTAGGTACACAAATTTGATCACTCCTTGCAGACTTCATATAATAACCAAATTTATAAGAAGTTTCATTCAATATGCTGAATGTTTAAAGAGACCTAGTTGAAATTTCGAGAAAGCAAATTGGAATGAATTTTCCAAGAAAGTGAACAGTGATATTATGTGGATAAAACCTACTCACGATAACTATCACAGATTCATAGGTGTTGTGATATTCTCGCAACAAAGGACAGTTCTTGGAATTTAGGGCAGCGGCCGTTACTTCCACGAACCCTCTCTATCGGACGAAATTTTGGGAATCCCTAATTTTAGCTACCTGTACCTGTACTACCTTTCGATGCCTCCCACTCTCTCTCAATTATTCAAGAACATTCTCTCTGTACAGTTCTCGTTTACAGGACTACCAGTAAGTTCTCCTTTACCAATTTACTTTCACCAGTCTATAACGGCACTCAGAACTACAAGTTCCTCTTAAAATCTCTCAAAATAATCTGTTAATCTGAAATTCTCCACGTAGAAGAAAAAGATTGAGAATTGTGAACCTGTGACACAATTACATATCGCCAAAGCACAATTCATCAGTGGAAGTTTCAGAAGCCTTATCAAAGTGCCTGCATCTTACTTTACGAAGTCGACCTCGACGATTAGAGCAGAGCTGTGGTGATTTCCAAAACAACAAATAAGGTCAGATCTCTTTATTGTTTAGCATTACCAGAAGTGCCCAAGATTGAGCAAAGAAGTTCAAATCCTTGGTTATTATAGACACCTAAAAACTCTTTCCGTGAGTGTAAACTCAAGTGCCGAACTATTCTTATCTGTGAATACATAATTCTTTTATAACTACAAACTTGTTTTTATTCACTTTGTAACATTTGCCACTTTTTCTTTCGAAAAGAATGACAAATATAATTTTCAAAACTAACTACGGCACTGGAGTCTGAATGACTCCAGACAAAGAGTAGAAACAAGAGGGTGCACTCTGTCAAATTAGTACTGAAAATTTTGTTCACGTATTTCGAAGCGAAAGCACAGAATCGCATAAAACGATTCCTCCTTGACTCAAAATCCCATAAGAGCAATGTAAATCGAGGCAACACCAATGAAATTACATTTCGTTATCACGTGCAATATGATAGCCAATCGGTTCCTAGTTCCTGTAGCAAAAATCAAACAGAAAATGATTTTAATCGACATGAAGATGAATTTGGAAAAATCATTTTTAATTTATTAGGAAATATGAAAGCACTTTTCTTTCATCACAAGTGTTTCTGAACGACTTACTTCAGGAACCAATACGCAATTTCGTGAGTAGCAATATTTCCACTGTTAATTTGTATTTTCATCATTTGCAATATATTTTAATTTATTACTAAAATATCTTATAATTTAAAGCTTCAATTCAACTGAGAAAATTGTTAAAGTTCACATCTTTTAAAATTTTAGGTCATTGCCATACAACTTTGAGGAAGAGTTCAATAACAGAACATTTATTTCCTGTGGAATATGTGTGAAGACTAGAGAGAATTCATAAGAAACAAGAAAATATCATTTGACACAATGGACGAATTAAATAGTAATGTTACCCACATATAGTTCAATTAATACTGCAGTTTTGTAAACAAACGAATAAGAAATATCCTTTTTCAAAATCGTATGCGAAGAAGAAATTTTCTTTTAATTTATCTTATTATATGTAGATGAAAATTGTTTGATAAGCATTTCTTAAAAATTTTCAAGTATTTCCTAATACAAGAATGTAAGAATAATGTAGAATATATTTTCATCAAAATTTTAATGGAACCATTATATGATGTTTGCAAGTTACAAGTCCTTTGATTATTGATGACAAACTTCTTACGAAGAAGTTAATTCCTATCTTATGAATTGTTTCACCAATTTCAAAGTTACACAAAATAAGCTGACGAATAACTGTAATCATAAAAGTTTGTGAATTTTGCTGATCAAATTTTTACCAATTCCAGACAATAATTTCACTTTCATGTATTGAATGTCTAAATATGTATGGACTAAAACAAGAGTGCAACAAATAAAATGGAAATTTTTTTATAATTCATTTAATATAGTCACATCAAAAGTTAAAGAAATTCATTAAAAATTTGTAGTCAAGTTTCCTTCAGCATTATCAATCTTTGTTATATAATTATCTCAGGTTCCAACTTAAGCATTCTCAGAACATAAAAAAAACATAAAAGAGCAATTTCTATTCTATAAAAATATTCATACATACAAAGGGATCAGATCCTGAACTTGATATCCAGTTGAACGGTAACTTTTGGAAGAAAACACTGAGAAATATTAACTTGACATCATTTATGCTGCAGTATATTAAGCTTTCTATTTTTTTATTCTTCCTTTTGTTACATTCATCACTCTGTAAATTTTGATTTGCATACTTAATTATGTAAAAATTCTCATTTTTAAAAACAAATTTAGCATATATTTGTAGGGAAACTCAGCAAGGATGATGAAAAGAGATAGTTCTCAGCTTTCGGATTAGCAGTTGATGAGGAGATGTAGTGGCAGCGGTTTTCATGTTTTGTGATGTTTGCATATTGCAGTTTACCATTTGTGGAACATGTTTGAGTTCGCTTATCGATTCCTATTCCATCGGTTTGTGTACCTATATCAAAGCTTTTCGGTCTCTTAAACAGGTTCAAAGTAGGAACAGCCGTTTTATTTAAGTAGCGGCCAGTCATTAAATAAGGTTCGAAGTGATCACTGCAAATTCTGTTTCCTCAGAATTGTCGCATCGCTGCAGGCCAATTTCTATTGCAGGGCTCGTTGAGGGTCATCTGAACTGGTAAACCTAAAGAATCTCACACCCGAATCCTTCGAACAGTACTTAACTGAACATCTTCCCTTGGTTTCACTCATTTTATCTACAAACCAGACTTCTCTGCAGAGCTATGAAAAGCTTAATCCAAATATGAAAACCCGTGCGGAATGAAATTCTAAATTTTCTATACAAAATCAGCGCTAACTTTTACTCCATATATCACACTATCATTAAAAATTTTCGAATGGGGGAAAAGAATTCATAGACAAGTTATATAAAATATGCCATTTAATTCAAAAGTTCTGATTAAATTAAGGATCTGCTATGATTTTCAGAAATACCCGGTGAATTGTTTCGCGGTTTAAATTCAAATTTGGAGAAGAGAGAGATATATCCTTCTCTTATTAGTCCCGCCTCTTTTTTGAAACATAGAATTCTCAAGGTCATTGAATCGTTGACGAGAAAAAGGCCGAGTCTCCATCTCTGTAAGTTAATCTTTGCTCCAGATAAGACTTGGCCATTTAATGTGATCGTCTAGCAAGGGTAGGACTCTATGTTATGTTTGCGTAATAATTCAAGTTCGTGATAATTTAGATTAGTGAAAATAATTGGGAAACAAAGATGGTAAATAAAACACAACAATTAGACCCAAACAATCAGCTATTTATTAAGGTTGACGACGAGATATTGTTGATGATGGAGCTCGTGTTGAATGATTATTTGGGCTATTACCATCATCTATTATGGATGTAATGTTTTCCGACGTTTCGATAGACATCTTCTATCTTTATCAAGGAGGAAAAGTAAAAAATCATTCAACATATTTATTAAGGGTCTAAAAAATATAGGGAAAGCCTCAGGCATAACACCCCTTTGGTTAGGTGATGTTAGGGCACTTGTTTAAAACTGAATAGTCAATCATTAACAGTTAGCGAAGATGAGTATAACAATCCAGGAAAAGAAACTATAACAATACAGCACAGACGATAATCAGGATAATCAGAGCAACTTCAATAATACAAGAGTATAGTAGACATGGTAAATAGGACAACCCCAATAGTACAACAAGAATCAATAATCATTGCAATCATATACTTCAATAAGGCAACAAGGTTAATAATCATGGTCAAGAGGTAAACGACTAATTATGACCATCGTCATGGTCACGGCCCCAGGGTATATGAGCTATAACTATAATATTGTATGAGCTAAAGAATTAGGAACACGGGGAAGGTCATGGCGTTCCAGCGGCGGCTCTGAAAAAATGACAGAAAGTTTCGCGGTTGATTAAAAAGAATATATTCTCTTATGCCTTATAGCACATGATGGTAACGGTCCCTGCCTTAAGGCGTTTGGAACCGGCCCTTCAAGGCCTTCGATCCAGGAACCTAAGAAATCTCATACAACAGCATAGAAATGGTCCACAATCTCAGAGACCCTAAATGAAATATCATGTAATACGAGTATATAGATAAATAGATAGCAGTACGAGATCAAGGCATAAATAAACAACAAATCTTCATAGAATATCAATCACAAGTAAATAATAAGAAGCAGAATGCATTATGGACATAAATAACAGAGACAGGTATAGGTAAACGATAATAAGCAATATATATAATGAAAGCAGAGAATCTACATAATCAACCGAAGGAAATAAACATAACGACAACAAGAAGATACATCACGACATTAAAAAGAATAAGTTAACACAGTACGAAATATACACAACAATAACAATGAATAGTAAGGGCAAGTACATTACACAGTAAAATGACCAACTACAACAGTACGAGACATACATAATGATTACAGGAGACAGGGATAACTTAAAAACGTTAACCTTCGATATAACACCATGGTGCTACGTACACTGGTTACATCCATTATTCCATATCAACCATACTAGTACTACCACTAGTGGAGGTCTCCATATGTTCCTGTTTAATCACAGGTCCAGACCCTCAGAACGGCAATTGGCAATTCCTATTGTACCATAGGGTACAGTAAATAAAATTGATCAGTTACACTCCAGTAACACATTGTCTGAAAAATAAGGCACTCATTGTTGTGGTAGACACCTGAACTTCAAAGGCAATGGTATCGAAAATGATGGAATCACATGCTATAAGGAGTTACATGAATCAAACAAAGCATTATATGAACAGAAGGAAATAGAGTTATATGAAATTAGACAAAACATGATGTGAACAAAGGAAATAGTTATATGAAGTTGAACCAAGCATTATGTGAACAAAGGAAATAGTTATATGAAATTAAACAAAGCATTATGTGAACAAGGAAATAGTTATATGAAATCAAACAAAGCATTATGTGAACAAAGGAAATAGTTATATGAAATCAAACAAAACATTACCTATGTGGACAAAGAATTACATTCACAAGGCAACAGTATTAATGACAAAGGCCCAAACACCACCTAATACATCATTGAATTTAACAATAATTAAGAAACACTCTATAATAATGGCATAGATACGAAAACACTAAATTTCCTGAAACAATGAGAATTCCAATGTTGTTTACCAATAAAGGGTTAGTAAACTGGATGGATTTTTCATAATAATTAAATTAATCTGAATTCTACCTGAAAAATAGATTCGAGCGGCACTCAATGTAGCAATGGCTTCGGTTTAGCACTCACATAAGCACTCACTAAAAACTTTCGAAAAAAACGTAATTAGCTCACAACTGAACTGCTAATAATCAACATCATCTTCGATTCCTTCCTTCCTCTGGTTTCTCCAAGCAGTCGCGTAGGTTGGCTGCGGAAACTTCACAGTTCTAACCATAGAATCTCTTTTAACCAGCAACTCTTTTTCGAGGTACGTGAGGGCAGTGGCGTCTCAACATAGGGTGAAATGAGACCACGATTTTTGTATGAAAGAAAACCTAGGATGTTACAACTTTGCAAACATCTTTTCTACCAGAAATAATTTTTGGATCTACTGTTATAGTATAACCAGAGACTCAGGAAGTGCGCTTCTCTCTCATTAAGCGGGTGATTTTTATTAATTCTAATTTTGTACCCGCACAAATTGGTCCTTCAAGCCGGATCCAAGAATTCGACTTTGGCAGAGTTTGCAAGATTGTGAATTTTATGTGTTCACACATTCTGTGATTTTGTTCTTTCTTCTTTCTACTTCCTCAAGTTTCTTCTTTTTATATATAGAACATTTCAATTAAGCTCTATTCAAAGTGTAAAACGAATCTTATACTAATCTCAAGTCTAAACGCTCAATATTCAAGGCAAAAATGACTAGAACTATCAATTGGTTTGATCAAAACTCTGAATCACAATCAAATCCAAAGGTTTTAAAGAGATACCTCGAATCACTCGAGGCTGCTTTCAAATGTTATGACGAAGTTCAGGATTCTATTGAACTTTTGCCGAATTACGAAAATTTTGATGATGAAAATCGTGAGGAAGTAGAAGTGAAATTCCATACCATTGCTGGAAAAATTGAACTCTATATTGAAAAAATGTCAACCTCTATTGTTAGATCTTCTATTCCTCAAGGACATTGTAATATTAGCTTACCACAGATTTATATTAAACCGTTTAAGGGCGATGCCTCTGAATGGACTTCTTTTTACAATTATTTGATGCTATGATTATATCAAACACCTCTGTTCGGTCCTTTTGTTATAGCATGAATTTGAAGCTGAGGCGATCGCTAAATATTTGAATTTCGCGCTAATTTTATAAGTCAACACTGGTGACTTCACATATGTTATGGATACGCATACGCATCTAGAACGCGAATTGGAATAGAAGAACTCTCGCTATCACGTCTGTTATCGAAATTGTTTTTAAAATCACGCTAATTTTGATTTGTTTTTTGGATATATTACACGCTTGGTTTCACCCACATATTTGGAAGTTTCGCATCGCATTTTGATTGTGTTTTCAACACCGCATTTGAACAAAAGTTGGACTAGAAATCCCGCAGCAAGGGGTCCCTGTGAAGAGCTGATAATTGGAGCAGAGCCCTGAAATCATCGTAGTTCACCGCTGTGGTAAGTCATCATTGTTGACCGCATTTCTTTATATGAATTTTGTTGTTTCATATTATATATTTCGCGTTCGCACCAGCTTCAAACGCAAAAATAAATACAGTTTACTTATCCTCAAAATTACTGAGCTATAGAGAAAGATCCTAATATTCTAGAAATTATCAGACAGATATTCATCTACACTGTAGTAACTTTTCTCGTACAACAATGCTTTGACTGCTGCACGAAAACACTTTTCGTCCAGAAGTTTTATATTTTCTGGTAGTTTATTAAATAGCTTGATACATATGTAGGTTGTAGATGATTCAAATTTGCTGGTGTTATGCTTAGGTATGGACAACAAGCTTACATTCTGGTACTATAATGATGAAAGCTAGAGAGCTTCACATAGAGAGTTTCATTTTCTTTAGTGTAGACAAGATATTTATATATAAAATACATGGAACAGTCAAAATTTTATGTTTACGAAAGGATGGTTTACAGGATGTTCGTGAGCTAAGCCCGAAGATCATACGTAAAATACGTTTCTGTGCAATAAGTAATCTATTTGAATAAATTGAGTTACCCCAGACCTCGATATTATATGACAGATGAGAATAAGCTAGGACATAGTAGACATTCAACAATGCTTCGAGTGGAAGTGATCTCCTCAGCCTACTTATAGCATAAAAAGGAAGAGGAGAGTTTTTACTAACAAAGTTAATATGTTCGCACCATCTCAAATTGCTATCGACTATCACACCTAAAAACTTTGTGGAATATTTGGCACGGAGAACCTCCTTTCCAGAATACACAATTAACGGAGAGGACTCTCTCGGTTCGAATTTTATCACCTCAGTTTTATCCACATTTAGTATAAGTCCATTTGCCTGACACCATGATGTGAATTTTTTTAATAACAGTTCACACAGATCAACGAGCTCGCCTAAACTCTTTGCCCTCACAACAAATGAGGTATCATCCACAAATACTACAATTTTAGCCATATCTATATGGTCTGATGAATCATTTAAAAATAGTATAAATAATAATGGTCCTAGTACCGAACCTTGTGGGACACCCAGTTCAACATTAAATTCAGAAGAGCATTGGTCTCCCACCCTCACAGTTAATTTACGATGGGTCACGAAACTTACAATCCACTCCAAGAAAGTACCACGAAATCCAAGGCTATCGAGTTTACTTTCAAGGAAACTGGGATCAATGGTATCAAAGGCTCGTGACATGTCAAAAAGAGACTAGCAACAGTATAACCTTCGTCCAAAGAAGACTGAACGAACTGAAGAAAATCCACTATAGCAGTCATAGTTGAGCGTCCGGATCTGAAGCCATGTTGACAGCCGGCAATAATATCGAATTTAACCAAGAATGACATCATACGGTTTAGAATTATTCTTTCTATAACTTTTGAAAATACACTCGATATTGAGATTGGGCGATAGTTGGCCATATTCTTTACCTCATCCTTTTTGTGTATTGGAATAACAGTTCCCAGCTTGAAACAACTAGGAAAGACGCCACAAGAAACTGATTCATTAATGAGATGCGCAAAATGTTCAGAAATATCGTCCGCTATTAGTTTTGATATTCTTACAGAAACCAAATTATGATCAGTAGATTTTTATTCTTTAATTGATTTATTGCACCAATAACTTCAATTCTATCTACAGGGTAGAAGTAAAAAGTATCATTGTGAATGGAAGACGTTGAACAAATATAACTTAGTGCATTACCGTAATTTTGTTCTAGGCTCAATTTAGCAATCTCAGAAAAATATTTCGCAAAAGAATTGGCTTCATCTACATCTTTCGAAATCACTTTATCATCAATATTCAATTTAAATTTACCATTACTATTTATAGATTTCCCTGCAGTTTCCATATTCACTATTCTCCAAATAATTTTATTTCTATTATCAGATATTCTCATCATGTGATCAAAAAGCCCAACTTGGTCATCTTCATCATGTGGTTAAAAGCATTCTTTGCTTCCTTGTACAATTTTTTGGGATAGATTAGTTTTCAAATTAATGTGAAGCCAATGAAGATGTTTCAATTCAATACTAGCTTCTCTTATTCTGGGTGTTATCAATTTTTTGATATGTTAGCTCTTACATTATTATAAACTAATGGACAGTGATACTCAATGAGGCTCCTTATCGTGTCAACAAATAACTGAAAAATGATATTTACATCTGCATTTTCATATAAGTCAGCAAAGGAATAGTTAGAAATATCTTCAGCCAAATTTAACAGATTCCGACGTGACATATTTCTGCACAATATAGTCGATCTTTGAGGAGGATGTCTGGCCTAATATATTGGTGAAAACCCTTGTTGGTTGCATTGAGGTAATTTTTAACCGAAACAGTCAAATTAATCATTTAGAAGCTGAGTCTGCTTCGAACTCACCTGATAAAATCTGATATTTACGAAATAGGTCGCTAGGAAATATTAAAAATTATTTCAAAAGTGGTGAGTCGCCAACGCAAACTGTGCGAAATTTGAAAAAATATTTGCCAAAAAGATTTTCCATCGGAGGCATATGTGCGGTAATTTATCAGTCGCGTGCGCGAACCTGGATCACTGTTGGGTAAAACAACACGTAAACGTCCATTTCCAGTAAAGTCAACCGAAAACATCGCTGCGATGGAACAAAGTGTTCGTGAACGGCCATCCACATCGATTCGTCATCGAGCGCAAGAGTTGGACCTTTCTTGGTCAACTACGCACCGAATTTTGCTCAAAGACCTTGCCCTAAAGCCATATAAAGTTCAATTGGTCCAACAGCTAAAGCCAATTGATCATCTGAACCGTCTTCGGTTCGCAAATTGAGCGAAAGAGCATTTGGCCGAAGATGGTGAATTGTATGGAAAAATCATCGGACCATTTTTCTTCGAAAATGATGAAGGAGCCTCCGTAACCGTCAACGGCGAGCGCTACGGCGTTATGTTTACTGATTGGCTTGTCGGTCAAATTGAAGAGTATGATTTGGACGATATTTGGTTTCAACAGGACTGAGCTACGTGCCTTACAGCCCATGCTACGGTCGATGTTTTGCGCCCCATCTTCGAAAATCGTATAATCAGCAAAAATGGTGATGTGAATTGGCCTCCAAGAAGCTACGATTGAACACCTTTGGGGAGCGGTCGAAGACGTTTGTTACGCCAACAAGCCAAGCACGATTGATGACTTGAAACATGAAATTAAAGTTACCATTGCTGCCGTAAGGCCAGAAACAATCGAAAATGTACTAAAAATTGGACTGATCAAATGGGGTACTGCCAAGTGAGCCGTGGTGGACATTTGACCGAAATAATTTTTCACAAATATGTCATGAATAATGCTTTCAAATAAATGTTTGATCATTGAAATCTATCGGGCCGTTCTTTTTATAGCCTTTTAAATTCAGAAATTTTCTGTGGGACACCCTTCAGTGGGTTTCATGAAGATCGTTAAGCAAAACATTCACAGAATACTTCAGCGGAAATTTCAGCTTGATAATGCAACGCCGAATTCACGGAATTTTAAGCATAGAATCGCACAATCAACGAGTTGATCATCCGACCGTTAATAAACTCAGCAATTAAGAATTATTCAGAATTGGCAAATACAATATTTTATTTTCTTGAGCGAATTAAGTAGAGCATACGAAAAGTATTCCTTATCAGCGACGAATTCTTCACTAGCATGAAATATCAAAATCCATAATAATAACAGGCCGCTTTGCTATTACTTCGAATGTGAAGAAATATTTTTCGTATTTCCTCATTCGTTATCATGAACAACAGACTGGGAAATATGTTAACACAGGCTCCAGGCAACCATAAAGAAAGGGGATGAGAGGTCATCTGGATGAACTTGAACTTGTTCCAACCGACCATTTCATCTGGAGGAAAGTCATAAAGTAATAGATATCTGTATTGATCCATCCATAGATATGGTTTCATATTTTGAATCCGTTTTTCGTCAGGAGTAAAAAGGTATTTAAAAGAAAATATTCTATAATTGTCGCAGTAAAAAATTGGGCTCATTAGATTTTTAAATATTTCAAATGCAAATGTATATTTCTCAATGATTTATGACATGGAGTAAAGGAATGAAGTTTATGTGTGAATACATACTTTTTTTGCGCACTTGTTGTAGCTTTGAAACCATACGAACATCATGATATTGTTTACCTTAAAGTCTATAATTTTCGAACATTGACAGCCGTTTTCAATAACCTATTTAACCGTCAAATCTATTGATAGATTGAAATAATCAATAATTTAGTACCTGTTTCCGTTTGAATATTCTACCTGTAGATAATGATTCTTACTGGCCATCCTCATCTATTCCTTTTTCTGAAGAGATGCTAGATATCGAACTATACATAGAAAGTTCCATTGTTATTACGTCAACTGCGGTTCAAAGAAATTTGATTTTAACCAATGATGTAAAACAAAAAAAATCTTTAAAATTTGAAAACGTTTACCTGCCAAGTTCGACTAGTAACGACTGAGATCTGTAAGGAATACGTGTTTTTTTCATTCTAGATTTCAGAGGATTGTAATGTAAATAAATTTTAAAGATTATGGATATTTTAAGTAGCGATGACAGCGATGTGGAATTATCAGGCATGATTAATGAATTCGATGATGAAATCAATTCTGGAAAATCGATCAAGCGAATAGTTTATGGAAGACGTGTTGACCACAATACTGTCTCGAATGATTATGAATTTGCATATAGGTTTCGACTAATCCTAAACCCGTCCCTTAATCATATAATAATAATAATAATAATAACCTAGTTTCATATAAATCAAATACAAACTCTTACAATATTGTCTGGTTATCATCCATTGTAATAGTATAGTAAATGAAATTTATCGGGATTCTTGGACACTTAAATTTTTCGATTTGTAAAAACGCCAACGTTTCGAAACAAATTGTTTCTTCCTCAGGCTAAAATTATATCAGGATAAAACATATGGTGAAAACTTTAAAAATATGTTACCTAGTTACTGCAGAAGCAATTTCGTCAGATTATAAAAGTAAGAAAAAGTCTATTATACATAAAAGTATTACGTCTAAGAGTAGGCAAGCACATTGGTCTTCTTCCATATATCAGTTACGCAAACATGACATTAACAAACATGGTTATGACATCTGATCTCAATTCCTTACTTACATGGACTTAGTCCAACATAACATGGCCAGTAATCTTATTTTCTTAATATATTATTATAAATAATGCTGAGATTTCTTTTATCTGTTCTGTGATTTACAGTATTATTCTTTCTAATATGAATCATTTCGCTGACATTTCGTCTATACTCAACTTCTTCCCTATCCAAAATCTGGACACATCCAAAATCTATTTTATGTTGTTTGATTCTATCTCTTAAATATTGAATTGTTTGGTCAATGTAACACTTGTCACAGTTGGTGCAAGGTATCTTATATACCACTCCAGACTCTAAATTATTTGGTGTTCTATATTTTAAATTAGTGAACAACTAATGAGTGGCCCATTTAAAAATTGGAATTTAATTTTGCTATAAAAAAAAACTGCTCAATATTTTCCAATGGTTGAACATTTATTTAAAAGGTTGGTTCATGACATTTATTTATGAAAAATAATTTCGGCCAAATGACCACCACGGCTGACTTGGCAGTAGCCTATTCGTTCCACCCAATTTTTAATACATTTGCTCGTTGCACCGTCCTGTTGAAACCAAACATCGTCCAAGTCGTTAGCTTCAATTTCTTGAAAGAACCAATCGTTCAACATTGCGCGGTAGCACAGTTCGAGTAGAAGACTCACCACTTTGGAAATAAGTTTTAATATTTCCCAACTTTCTTCAAGCGAATAGCGTCCCATTTCGTAAACTTCAAACTTTCAACTAAATATTAGTCACGTCAAAAAGAATAGTTGACGTTTATAATGTCAAATAATCGGTAGTTCAAATTCCAAACACTAGATGGACCACCCGTTATTTTGTAGTGAGTAAGTTGTAAAATGCACACTTAACATCTAATTCCTTGACTATACCACTTATTCTGTGTGAAAGGCCGGGCAGGAATGGAAACTTAAAGTAGGAGGTAACAGATGTGTTGGGAGGTGTACTAACTACCTGGTCAATAACATTGGAGATGTGTTTTGTTATTACTCTATTTATCAAATATGAAGGATAGTTATTTTATTTTAGAATTTCTCTGACTTTGTTCATGTTTTTTCCATGGAATTTTTTGTGGCTTAGTTTCAAGGATCTTTTTATTAAGTTGCCCATTATATTAATTTTCTGTTGTATGCTGTGGTTGCTGTAAAAATTAGTGTATCTATTGGTGCTTATTGGTTTTGTGTACCAATCTGTTATAATTCGAGAGTTATCTCTAATTATTAGTAAATCTAAAAAGGGCAAGCTGTTATCTTTTTCTACTACAACGTGAATTGTATCCTGTGATGATAGGAGCTAAAATTATCTAATATAGATTGTACCTTATCATATGGTACTAGCAGTAATGTATCATCTACATAGAATTTGATGAGTGGTTGTGAAGTAGGTGGTTCTTATTATAACACTGTAAATCACAGAACAGATATGGAAAATCTCAGTATAATTTATAATAATATATTAAGAAAATAAGATTACTGGCCATGTTATGTTGGACTAAGTCCATGTAAGTAACGAGTTGAGATTAGATGTCATAACCATGTTTGTTAATGTCATGTTTGCGTAACCGATATATGGAAGAAGGCCAATGTGCTTGCCTACTCTTAGACAAAATACTTTTATGTATAATAGACTTTTTTCTTACTTTTTGAATCTGACGAAATTGCTTCTGCAGTAACTAGGAACATATTTTTTAGAGTTTTCACCATATGTTTCATCCTGATATAATTTTAGCCCTGAGAAAAAAACAATTTGTTTCGGAACGTTGGCGTTTGTTACAAATCGAACAATTTGATATTAAACGAGTGTCCAAGAATCCCGATAAATTTAATTCACTAAACTCTTACAATATTCGAAAAAATAAGTTGAATAGGCGAAATTCAGAACACCATGAGCTCATATGAACTATTACAATAATAAGTTCGTTTTACCACCCAGAAGAAATTAAAGCTAATTATGTTCCATATGAAAAAAAAAAGAAATCATGAATTTTCAAAAATTAAGTATCACTCAGAGAGAGTTACCACCTGCTCATCCATGAGTTTGCTGAATACCATAGCCCTCAGACGTTTTATGTCTTTTATGCCCCTGATCTCAACAGATAAATTATTTACACAGAACGCAACGCGGTAAGAAAATGATCGCCGGAACTGCTGTGATGTAAATACAGGTGGCGTGAGTGTTCCCTTGAATCGAATATTAAAATTGTGGACATCAGAACGAAATATTATCTTATTATAGAGGTATGGTGGAATTCGATAAGCCAGAATTTTCGTAAATAGTACTGAGGCATGAAGAGATCTCCTCCTTTCCCTGTTAAGCCAGTTTACATACTGCAGAGTATGGCTTATTCTGTCGAATTTTCTTATACCAAAAATCAGCCGCAGACAGGAATTCTGAAGCCTCTGTATGTGTACGTTTTCTATCACAGTAACTCAGACAGGGACCATAAACACAACCAGCATAATTCAAATTCGACAGTACCAACGACTCACATAGCAGCTTCTTTACATCCCGCCCCAGTGTTTCCCTGTTCACATAAACAATTCTCAGCATACTATAGGCCTTCTGTAGACAGGAAGAGATATGGTCTGTAAATTTTAGGTCAGAATCCAACCTAACTCCTAACTCTCTAACTTTGTCACACAATCCAAATTCAGATCTAACACCTCTCCTTCCAAATAAAATGGAGACGGTCTTCTACTCATTTAGCTGCAGATAACACTGGTCAACAGTGGCTTTGGTGCCGAAGTTTTTTTAAGTGATTTCATATGATTTGATGCCCTGAATTCAACTATGCTATTAGTTTTTGCCTGTCAGCTCTAATTTTTAAGATATCAACATTTTTGTGAATTATACATTACACTATTTTAAAAGAAAAACTATGGTTTAAAGAAACAAATTAATAAAGGAATTTTTATTATATTACACAGATATTATTCATTATACTATAGAAAACAGAAAAAGACATTATTTAAACCAATTAGTCACTAAACATTACGGAAACTTCTTCTGCGTGACATTCTTGAATGTATTTTAGGACAATCCTTTTAAAGACCAGCAGTAATCTGCCATCATATGAGTATCCCATCTTTCTTGATAGCGATCCTCCATACATTTGATATCTTGGTGAAATCTTTCACCTTGCTCCTCACTAATGTCGCTTAAATTATCAGGAAAACGTTCCAAGTGGCTGTGTAAATAGTGCACCTTAATGCTCATGTTACACCCAAGTGATCTGAAATTATTCAGCATCTCATTGACTAAATCAACATGGTTTTCAGCTTTGTGTTTACCCAGAAAAAATTTGGACAACTGAAACAAATGAATTCCAGGCATTTTGTTCAATCTCAATCATTGAATTTATGAAGTCAGGGTCTTTAATCAGCTGTCTTATTTGTGGCCATCAAATATTCCTGCTTTAATTTTTTCTTTACTCAGCTGAGGCATTTTTCCTATATATGCAAAGCATGATCCATTCTTATCAGGAGCCTTCACAAACTGCTTCATTAGACCCAGCTTGATATGCAGGGGTGGAAACATGATTTTCTTTCGCGGAACTGAAGAATCATTGATGATATTCTTTCCCCAACATCCATGTTTTCTCTACTAGACAACTCTTTTCGAACCCACTGTTGCGTTTTGTCTCTGCTATCCCAGAGGCACAAGAAACAAGGATACTCGGTGTGACCACTTTGCTGTCCAAGGAGGAAGTTTAATATTTTTAAGTCTACACAAATCACCCATTGGTGCTCATGATACTTTATTTTTTCCAAAACCAAAGCTATGTTGTCATATTGCTCTTTCATTTTCGTTGAGTGAGCAATTGGTATTGAGCCATATTTGTTCCCATTACGTAGAAGAACACATTTCAAACTTCGCTTTGAGCTGTCAAATGAAGAGGCGCCACTCATCCGGAAAATATTCAGGAAGACCCATTTTCACCAGGAGTTCTCTAATAGCATGGCAAAATACAATATTTTGTTCTTCAGAGAAAAAAAGGAGCAGATCTTTCTCCCTTGTGCGATAAAATGTAATTTTCGTTCCTGGTTCAAGTAAATTTTTTTCCTTGGACCTGGAAGCTAGTGATTCAGAAGCTTCTATCGACAGGTTGAGATCTCTAGTGAGGTCATTTAACTCATCTTGGTTGAAACATTGGGGAATTGATGACATCGTTAAAAAAAAAATAAAAAATATATATATATATATCGTTTCAAAATCACTGTCACCTTCAGTAGTGTCAGAATTCTGATCAGAGAGACATGTGTCCTTCCAGAGTTCTGGTAGCTGCTGAAAATTGGAATCGGCACTTCTTCTGAGTGAGGGATAGGGCGTCTTGCAGAGACTAAATCTGCATAAGTTCACTTGTTACGGTCATTTCGATTGATTCCAGTAATATTTAGTAGGCAGAAATAACAGTCATCGAAGTGATTTTTGGTTCTCTACAAACCATTGGTACTTCGAATTTCAGACTTTTCCTTTTCTGTATCAGCTCTAGATTTTTAGATGAATTCACTTATCTATCAATGCTTTTTCCCATTTAATACTTGCATGTATGAGTGTTGTAAAATTTATACAAGAGAGAGATTCTTGTATATTTTCTTTATTTTCAGTTTTCATTTGTAACAAATTGAATTTAAAATAATAATATTCATTAGGTATAATTATTATTTTTATTCATTTATTACAAAAAAAAAGACTAACAATATGAGATATATAACTGATTGGTTGACAAACTGTTAACAAGTGGGATTTAATCCTATTTAGTGTCATCCAGTTAGTTCCATAGAAATCCGATATATGGAGCTGTCCAGTCTGAACTGAACTTCAACTGCAGTTGAGGTTAGTTTTTGAATTCCCGCGATGCAAATAAAAAGAACTTAGCGTAATATGAAATTTCTCTTTAGTAACGAGTTGTTGAAAAGTAGATTGTTAATGTGAATTGTTGTATTTGTGTTGTTGAATAGAAATGAGTTCAAGAAGCTGTGTACATCATTCTGATATTTTTTGCTACATATGCGGAGAATACACGTTCTTGGAGAACAGAAAAACTATGAGTGACTTTGTAAAGAGGGCTTATTTTTGATATTTTGGTGTTGAGCTTGGTGATCAGGATTAAACATGGGCACCACATATTGTCTGTAAAACTTGTACAGAGAATTTACGACATTGGACTACCGGGAAAGGAAAAAATCTGAAATTCGGAGTACCAATGGTTTGGAGAGAACCAAAAAATCACTTCGATGACTGTTATTTCTGCCTAGTAAATATTACTGGAATCAACCGAAATAACCGAATCAAGAGGACTTATGCAGATTTAGTCTCTGCAAGACGCCCTACTCCTCACTCAGAAGAAGTGCCAATTACAACTATTCAGCAGCTACCAG
>JARTUT010002382.1:0-33275 GCA_030674115.1 Micraspis discolor | reverse complement strand
AGGCGTCATACATAAAAATGAAATATCAGTCGAGTTGTGATGTTACTCATATTACTTCTGATTACTCTATGTTCGGTTGCCCATGACAATCATGCATTAAAAGAGAAATTTAATCGTGCATTAAAATGGGTCATTAATGCATAAATATTATGAACGTTAAACACAGCTTTTATTGGGGAGTCGACGGAAAAGGTATTTTTCAACCATTTCGATGGAATTTATAATGTTAAAAGCTACAGCGGTCATATCAAATCCTCGACATACCTTCGTCATTGTATTGAGAATGGTAATTTTATGAAATTCCTCCTGAAACACTATAATTTCTATGTGGAGAAATATTTTCTTCACTAAACTGTATGATTTTTATGAATGGTAAACTTGGGAATGTCGTTTTAAGAAAGCCTGTAACTTCGTATCCTTCTTGATATCAATATTTCAAGCACAATTAGATTCTCAACATCGAATATAAGTTCCATAAGGTTGCATTCGATAATACGAGAGCCAAAAATTTGGTATAGGATAAATCATACTTGTTCCTCGACTCCTTCAGAATAATTGTATACGCTGATTGAGCTGCTTCCTCGATGCCACTCGGTACGTCTTTATCTGAATCGGATATTGAGGTATATGAGTAGTGTAACTAGGGGTTCTGCGACTGAGGATGACCTGTACCATCCGGAGTACCAAGAACTGGATGGTTCTTCAGGGGTTTGATCTGAAGAAGTCATCAATGACCAGAAGGTCTTGATCTGAAGAAGTGGTCAATGACCAGAAGGGTTGTTGAAAGAAGAAGTCATCAATGACCAGAAGGTCTTGATCTGAAGAAGTGGTCAATGACCAGAACGTGAAGAAGTGAAGAAGTGTACTTTATCGGTGAAAAAATATGGTGTTTGTGTCACACGATTTACCTGTCTTGAAGGATGACACCTGACCGGTCTTCCTGTGTCACACAATTTACCTGACCACACCCTAACTGGTGACACCTTAGGACCACACCCTATTGGTGTCACACGATTTACCTGACCTCACCCTATAGGTATTTACCTGTGTCATACTTGACCACACCCAATTGGGAGTGACATTGTTAAATTGTTATTGAGAGAGAGAGTATCGGGATTCGAACCGACGTCCTCTCTATAAAGTGTGTACGTGTATAACCGCTAGACTATGGTGGACTTGGTTATAGTGAGTAATCGATAGAGATTAGTTCTGGATCGATCGAGTCTGAATCTGTTTTGTAATTTTTAAATTTTTGTATATGAGAAAAGTCATGTTCACCTGTCATGACCTGTATGAATTGTAAATATAAAGAGGTAAACGATAAAAACAATTCATTTGACTACACGTTTTTGTGAGGAAACATCATAATGGGAATATGCTTGAGTAAATTCATATCCGATATTCCAAAAAATTTGATTTTCAAGATGGAATGTACTCTGTTCTATACGTTTCCTGAAGAAGAAAACGAAGACGAAGGTATCACAGATGAGAGTAGTGAGGATATTGATGAGAATGATGGACCAATAATATTCTCAGTAGAACATAAAATCAAACCAATGTAGATGTTAGAGAAATATTTATTTGTGAACTGATCATAATAAATTATATATATTTTTTTGATATGTATCTATTCAATCCCATTGATTCATAATCCTTCTTCCTCTACATTGGGAGGTAGATCAAAGAGAATTCTCATATCCATTTTGATGGATGTTGGAAGTTGAGTTCTCCATATTCTTTTCTATTTATATATGAATATATTGAAAGAGGTTCAATAAAGTACTCTGTATATTGAAATAAGTAATTTTTATTTTATATTCATTCTCCCACCATGAGTTTCTAACGTTGATTAATTTTTTTTCACATCATTCATACATGTAAATAAAACAATAAACATCACCTTCATGTACATTGAATGTGTCCTGGAATTCATTCAACGTGTAAGTTCTATTTCGATGGATGAATCTATTTTTGGATATTTTCTTCATGTTGTAATGACCACAATACATTGCACTTTCTCTAGGAGATATCGGGTAATAATTTTGATAATTTCCAATTACATACCCAATTAATTGATTGTTTATATTTCTTATCGGAGTTTCGTATGAAAATATTAATTCATCAAAATAAAACGTGGGGTAATCACGGACTTCTAATCGGTCTCTATAATATTCAAACAAACGAAAGTGTCCATTTTCATCTACTGTTATCGTATAGTTTTGAACCTTAAACTTTCGTTGAACATCTGATGAAACGGATTCCTTTAAGGAATATATCCCCGTCAATAACAATATTGTAACTATTTTCGAGAACATTTTTTGTTGTTGTCCACTGTTGAATTGAAAAAAACAACACTGTGAGTATTCCTGAGACTGAACCCTTTTATACTCTCTATTATCACAGGAATTTCCAAGAAACTATATCGTTAGATCAATATAATTCATACAGGTCATGACAGGTGAACAAGACTAGCCTACATTAAGCACCATTTGTCAATAAAAAAATTACAAAACAGTTTCAGACTCGATCGATCGATCGATCCAAAACTAATCTCTATCGATTACTCACTATAACCAAGTCCACCATAGTCTAGTTGTTATACACGTACACACTTTATAGAGAGGACGTCGGTTCTGAATCCCGGTACTCTCTCTCTCTCAATAACATTTTAACAATATCACTCCCAATTGGGTGTGGTCAAGTATAACACAGGTAAATACCTATAGGGTGAGGTCAGGTAAATCGTGTGACACAAATAGGGTGTGGTCCTAAGGTGTCACCAGTTAGGGTGTGGTCAGGTAAATCGTGTGACTCAAATAGGGTGTGGTCAGGTAAATCGTGTGACATAGGAAGACCGGTCAGGTGTCATCCTTCAAGACAGGTAAATCGTGTGACACAAACACCATCTTTTTTCACCGACAAAGTACACTTCTTCACCTTCTGGTCATTGACCACTTCTTCAGATCAAGACCTTCTGGTCATTGATGACTTCTTCTTTCAACAACCCTTCTGGTCATTGACCACTTCTTCAGATCAAGACCTTCTGGTCATTGATGACTTCTTCAGATCAAACCCCTGAAGAACCATCCAGTTCTTAGTACTCCGGATGGTACAGGTCATCCTCAGTCGCAGAACCCCTAGTTACACTACTTATATGTATTTACTTAAATAATGCTTTTCCCAACTGGTTACACAAATAACTGTTGTGAACTATCTCTTCTGTATGACATCTTCACTCTTCCTCATTGTGATTTGAGTCAAAAATTTCTCTCCATACTCAAATTTCGCTGTACAGCTCTGCATATCTAAAACTCTACAGCAGTCTTGGAACTTTACGCAAGGCGTTGTGTACTTGCATATCACTTTCCAGACGTTGGTCTACTATTTTCTTGAAACACTTATATTTTAGTATGATTTAATGTTGTTTTCAATGTATTAGCAGTTTACATTGAGTTATTTTACACAACCATTTCATCAAAATGTACATATTACAGATGAGATACTCACACAACTGATTTTATTTTACATCACTAATCAGGGAAGAAAGCCAAATAAAAATGTAGAAAAGCAATGACGTGAAGTCAGGGGATTTTGTGCGCTTGTACTGAAATCTTTTTCCTGATCCCGAAAGAGTGCCATAAGGAAACAAAGGAGATGGATAATATGAAAAAATCAGCAAACAAATCTCTTTATTCAAAAATAACTCAACTAACAGTTTTCCATCATTTTCATTTCAGCCACAATACAGCTGTTTCATTTAAAACTATACTATACTATTTTATATTCTGGTTCTTTTTTGAGTGTTGCCCGTTTTCCAGGTACTAATTTTCTGAAATTTCGAGAATGATAGTTCGAGTTTTGTTCTAAAGTCGAGGTTACAAAATCTCCTCTTATCCGATTTCATTTCTGTATTTCATTTTTGTCGTATCTGAATTCTTCTGTAACATATCATTCATGTACGTATTTGGAGTTCACTGTATAATCCATTAATGATTAAATATAAATCTGAATAACGGTATACGATTTTATTTTTCTCTTAGTACTGCAATGTATGATCTTTACTTCAACCTTTAAATCACTGAACTGATTCAATGAATTTGCCAACATAATCAGGCAAATTGATGAATCCGTGAACAGAGTCCTCTCTCAATCCAGTTTTTCGGACGGACAGACAGCTGTGAAATAAAATAATTGAATTGAGCCAGTCGATTTCTTCGAAAGCGCAGATTAATAATTTATGAAAATCAAAAAATTTTTGACCATAAGTCATACACTTCCAATTGAAGTACCTTTTCGAAACCTACGGTTCTTATTCCAAACACGCAATGCCATGAAAAATAAAAAACGAGATATTTTCATTCTTATTTTAACAATTCAGAAAACTAGAGGAAATATTAATCAAATAATGGAATTAACAATGAATAAATTGCTTTTTGGGCATTTCCTTCATCAGTAAATTAATTTCAAAATTAAATATTTTGAACTTTGAACTGAAAGTCATTAATTGTCCTATGAATTTTTATAGAAAGTGGAGCCGGTTCAGTCTTGGAGATATAGATGGCGAATCTTCTAGACAGAGTTAAACCGTCAAATTGAGTTTTATTTTTGACAAAATCTCCATCTAGATTTTTGAAATAACACTAGGATTAAGGAAAGAGAAAGATCACAGAGCTTAACGTTGAAAAATTAATTCTTCCATAATTTAGCCTACTTTCGACAATCCTTCAGTTAAAATGAATTCTTCAATATAGTACGTATTAAAATTCAATGAGCAAACTTGATTTCTCTTTCTCAATTGGCCTACTAAACTAGTCGTTCAGTTTATGCGAACATTCTGCCTTTAGGGTTAATTGCATCCAAGTGAACCCTAATCAATTAGGCCAGAAGATTAACCTCCTCAGGCCATTGTTCTTACCTTGAATTCCATTGTAACTTCCGTTTTATAAAAAGTCCATTCAGATCCATTCGCCGCTGCCACTTTAAGAAAAATAATTTTTTTGTTTTTGTTTGAGTTTGAGTTTGTGTTTTACGTCTCTCCATTAATAATGGAGTTGAATTCAATTCCAAACATACCTTTCTGAGAAGCTAAATAACTATGTAGGATATAATTCATATTTTATGTGAGTTTATTATACTCACTATGAAACTACGTTTCTGAATTTGAAATATTTTCGACTCGATAAAGTTTGTATACCGAAAAATGCAAAAAGCTATGACGTGAGGTCAGGAGCCTAAGCGTACTCGTTCTGAACCGACCGACTGGATATATTTAAGTTTGACCACGTATTCCTTATTTGTAAGTCGAAACCGATCTATTGAAATCATTTTCGGCTCGATATGTGAAAATAACATACATTAAGGCAAAACGTTATTCTAATAGTTTCCTGATCAAGAATAACCGAGTAGAAACAAACGCCTATATGTTCTCGTGGGTTCATTCCCCGAAGAAGAAATTTCAAAATACGTAATATATCAATAACCTACATGAATACACTATTTTCTGTTGAGATCCTAGGAGCATCCTATGGGCAATTGAATATTGTCAACGAAATGGTTTTTAATATTATCTAATCTGAGGATTTCCACAAAATTTTCTATTTAGTATTTCAATAGTTGCAATACGACTTAAATATATTTGTCTATTAAAAAGTTATCGAACCTTCAGAAAAATGATTCAAATTCAAAAATAATATTTTCGGCATAGGCAAATTAGCCCAATATCTCAGTCGAGTTCGTTATGAAACCGAATCAATTTGAAAAAACTTCCAAACAGATATAACTGTGTTCTCAAATTTTTCATGCTAATAGTAAATCTATATGGAAAAACCTTACCTTAGCATGCATTGTCATTGAAGAAATATTATAAAGAGAGACAGTTAAAGGTGGAATTGAAATTTTGGGAAATTCAAATCTTAAATATTACTACTTGTCTTAGAAAGCTATGAATGTCTCATTCTAAGTGTCCAAATTTGAAGGAAAAAACATATTTTGAAAAAAGGCTCTGCCAAAGCGTCACAGAGTAAAAAGAGTTTTCATTGATCGGGATTGTTTCGAAGAACTCATGAAAAATCTATATTTTTTCGGGAATTTTTCAAATAGGGGAGTATAAAAGTCACCCAACGAAAGGCCATTCGAATAATTCCGGGCAGCTCGCTTCGCTCGCAAGATTCTGGGCTTTTTTAGACTTCAAAATATAGCTTATGCAAACATCCTGCCGAACGTGAATTTTTAATCTCTACTAGGATTACTTTACGAGATCCAAATATTAGTTTACGAACTATCAATGATGTTTCTAAGATATGGGGATAATTGGATAACTAAATTTCCATGATCAATTTCGGAATTAAAAGATACTTTCAGGTCAATATTGAATGCTTGCGTGACACAACTTACAGGAAAATAATGAAAATCGTTCAAATGAAATTCTGATAAATGAGTTCATGCATTAAAATGTCTCGCAATAATTTGATGGTTCCGAGACCACGGTGGGATTTCAATTTAGCATGCCCATAAGGTATGAGACATGTTCTGTCTCTAATCACATGTAACTCGATGATTGAGGGTGTAATTAAAACACCCCAATTGGCCGGCGTAAATATTGATGCTGCATGGGAATAGGCTAATCAGGAATAACTAGCGGATGAAACTACTCTATGGGAAAATTGGCTGCTAGCGATCGATCCTATCCATTTGGAAAGCTATAAATAACTGACTTTGTGATTTTATAGGGTTTTCATTCGGGGTATGTTTTATAAGTTGGAAGAATAATATCTCTGAAAATCTAAAATTAATGTTGTCCACAGATTTATTTGAATGAAAACATGATTAACATATTCACGACAGTGGAAATTGAACAAAAATATGGCTCAAGTGCCAAATTACCAATTTCAAAATCAACGAAATGGAATATTAGGATTCTTCTTCCCTAACTTGGCTTATACAATGTAATTCTATGCAATTCAAGAACTCAGATAATCATATATGATGTGTATAAGAGAATTAAAACCGACACACTAATAGGCAGGTATTAGAAAAACAATGAATTGAATAGGATTGAGGAAAAAAAACGAAAACGGAATCTGCCGCAGTTATAGGGATTTATTGAATAGCTGAATGAACGATAATACAATGTATTGTCAAAATGAGGAACACACTTGAAGTCAGGAATTCTCAAGGGTAATACCACTAGAGGTGAGAATTTATTGAGAACTTTTTGGGACTTATGCGTTTAAATTTCACGAAACAAAGTTATCCTTAAAATACCACAAGCAGAAGGCAAGTGGTTTTTCGGGATCACTTTGTTGAGTGAAATTTGTATAATTTTCAAAACACGACAGAGTGTTCTCAAAAAAATTCGAATCTCGTGTGGTATTTGGAAAGATCATTCAACAATATAAATCAAACGAAATGAAAAATAGTTTTCTATTCAGAAATAACCAGATAGAAGCATAACAACAAATTGTTCATCTTTATTCTCAAAATAATAATTATTGATAGTACAATTATTATACACATTACGAGCATTATTTTCGAATGATGAAGTAGATACTGATGTTGTTTCTTGAAGGACATTTTTTCATTCCTTATGGCTATGATTATTTTTTTGTGATATTGTTGGTCCAGTTGGAGATACGGTTTCACTGACGCTGCAGAAGAATGGCCTGTTATATTTATCAGCTGTTCCTCGCCAATCCCTGCTTTGGCTAATTGGCTGACAGCAGTAGCTCGATGCGAGTGGTTGGTTATCTTCGACTTGTTGATGTCAATGAGTTCTGCCGATTCTTTTGTCCATTTAGCTATCGTATTGGGACCGACTGGGGAGTTTTTGAACTATGGACCATATTTCCAATTCTTATTCTTATGTGGAGTAAGGAATAGTCTTTCAGAGGTTATGTTTGCAGTTCTTTTGAATACAAGTAGCTTATATAACCTCACCGGGCAAATATCTTCTTCAATATTGGGAGTCAGCCATTTCGTTTCCGCACATTTTTGGGCACCACCTTGTCTTGTTTTAGAAAATATCGGATTGTAGGCAATTCGGCCCATGGGATTACCATCATTTTCAATTTTGAATTGGAAATGCGAAATCAGGCATGATGACCCCTATCCTCCGCGCCAAGCAAGCTCCAATGCAGTAATAAAATAAAATTTTCTGTTCAAACCGTCTGGATTATCTTCTTTACATAAGTTGACCATCTTTTTGTGTTGCTCCAAAGACAGCGCCTTGGCACTAACTTTTCTTTTCTCAGGGTCCACTTGCAAAATACGCCTCTTGGCATTTCGTGCATCCCGCGCCGTTTTAAAAGCCACGTTTGTGAATGGATTGAACCTAACGCCCCAGTCGGAATAGAATTTTTCCTGCAGCTGTTTGGTAGTATTATTCCACAAGATTTTTACGACACTTTGCTTGTGGTCTGATTCATCTCTTTTCTTCATATTGAAAGTCCAGTCTAGCATAATATTATTGAGCTCTGACAAACTTGTTTTTTCATTTACAAGGTATTCCCGGGCAGCACAGAATCCTTCAAATTGTTTCCAAATGTAGGACTTGACTTCACTGTATTAAGCGGCACACTTTTCATCACACTTTCCCCAATTGAAGTAATATTACAATTCCCAAAACGTTTCATTTTTATCTACTTCATGGTAAAATACGAAAATAAACTGACAGAACTGCCAAATGTGCTGTTGAAGTTATCGCTAACAACTGCTTGTTTATCGTATCCATGATGACTGCTACTTCCACCTACGACCTAAAGCTATCCGGACATATTAATATTTCTATGCAAATTAGGCATTTCATAATAACATAATTTCTAAAAGTGAAAACACTGTGTGTTTGAGTGTTTACAGATACAGTTTGTTTCTATTGGTCCGTTTTCAAAAATTGAGCGATTTCATTGGACGATGTAGTCTTTCCCTATGGAAAATCTTATTAAATCAAGTCCATGTCCTAATTCAAAGATAAGTATCCATATCGCTGAAAATAATCCGTATATTCGTTTAAAAGATTTTAAATTGATCAGTGGCCCTCCTGCGAAATGAATTGCAATCCTGCAATATCCTCAATAGGCTCATTTAGATAATCTCTTATGAAAGAATCCATGAGTCGACCAACACACCTATGCAAAAAAATTACCGAAACGACACTAGAAAACAGAAAACAAAAACAACAAAAATTGGGATCCTACTTAATCTTATTCCTCCTCGTATGAGCCCCGAAAGTGTTTTCTATAGTTCCATGCTTCGGAGTGGTGACGGCACCTGGCCTCCCACAAGATTTAATCCTTGTAGAGGTAGGTATTGTCACAATTGATTGAAACTTTGGTGAAGCTCTTATGAAGTCATAGTAGGGCATAAGCGTCCGCTATGCTTTTATCCCCTAGATTTATCAGCGTTGTCAAATTATTCTATAGCCTTGAGGTCACTAAGTTTTGATGTTTTATTTGTTATTGTATTATGGCGATACTTATATTTCATGATATATTTATGGTAGGTACAGTTGACATTTTCTTGGTTTTTGAGGCTTTCTCGATGATATAATCTTCTTCAAAATCTTATTTGCCTTTACAATTGCAACGTTAAGAAGGAACAAAAATAATGATATTTCGAATGTATCTTCAGCCATGTATAATATAGTTTTTGTTTGACTTATGAGTGCTCCTTGAAGCGTTTAGAGATCTTTCCTATTGAGGTGTCCTTTTTGTTATTCATTTTGAGGTTGGTGCTTAACTTGGAGATTTTTCGATGAATATTTTCTTTGAAATAAATTGCATGGGGTAGGTGCTTGAGTTACTATCACGATTATGTTATTAGTCTCATAATTTTCTTCGTGCCATTTCATCGACCGTTCAAAAACTGTTGAGTATCAAAATAGTTTCATATCGTTGCCTCATATTAATGATATGAAGTTGATCTTTCAGAATCACAATTTCTATATACTATTTTAATTCATATAATAAATTATCTAATTATTTCGCGAGTTAATCCAATCGTGCAAAGGCGAGGTGGAGCTTATGTAATATATTTAATCGAATTATGTGGTATCTACTTGAAAGTATTTTCCTCAGTAAAAAGGGTTATCGTGCATTCGTTTCAAATTAAATTACACCTCTCTAAGGAATTGGCTGTTTATATTTGCATACAAGTGAAAAAGTCCTAGCAGTGTTCACACAATAATCAATGTTATAACGAAATTTAATTATGTGTAAGTATAATGGTGTGATCATTATGGTTTCTGGGTCTCAGATGTTCATGTTTGTTTTAGGTTTATTCAATTGAAATGAAACCAGTGTTGGAAAATATGTACTCAGGAGAAATCAATTAGGTACCAATTTTCCTGCTTGATTTTGGATAAATAAACATAGGTGACTCTAGAGGTCAATCGTCCGCAAAAATTTTGCAGAATTAATGGTAGGTTTCGTTTAGTTGATAAATATATTTAGTGTTTGATGTTCAATCATTCACAGAAGTAAATAAGTTCACAATTTCTAGGAAAGTTTATCTCGCCTAATCACCTGCAGGGAAATCAGATTGATTCACCTCTCTGTGCGTGAAATATTCGAATGTCAACATTGTCGAATGTCAACATTGTCAAAAACAAATATCAAAAAGTTCACAAACACTTTCTGAATCAAAATAAATCAACACACTCGCAAAAAGTATCCAACAAAATAATCTTGGGAACAATGATAATGATGGATATAAATATCCGAGGAGAAGAGCGAATAAATTCAAGAAAAGATCAGATCAGGGAAGATCGTCCCAGGAAAGTGATAACTTTGCTGGAGAGGATAGAAAAGTATAGATCTACATAAATGGGATTAAAAAGAAACAAAAGAAGATGAGGTCAAAGCATACATAAAGACAAAAACAGGTTTTAAAAATGAAAATATGGCTGTGAAGGAAATACCAAATTTCAACCAGCTGGAGATATTCTTAATTATAGGTCCCTACATAAAAAAAGAACCATATGAACCAGAATTGTGGACACAAAATATAGGCATCAAGAGATTTGACTTTGGAATACACAAAGAATTCCTTGCAACAATAAATTTTTAGAGGTTAATATAGGTAGAGAATTAACAGCATCCACCTCAAAAGAAATAGCAGCGACATCAATCATAATAGATCTAACAGAAATAAACAAGAAAAATAAAACAAATAACAGATATTTACACAAATAAATCCCATATTTAGATAAAAATGGTGAAGTTCTTTTCGGCATTCTACACCAAAATGTATGCTAAATAAGCAATTCCAGAGATAATTAATGAAGGAAAATAAAAAGGTTAAATACTATGCATTTCAGAGCATTGGAAGGCAAAATAACAGTTACAATGGTATACAATAGAGGGTTGTAAACTCATCACACAATTCTGTAGGAAAGAAAAAAGAACATGGAGGAGTGGCAATCTATGTAAGATATAGTTTTCAAGCAAAAGAAACGAAGGATATCAAGAAACAATCCAAAAATGGTGAATTTCAGTGCACAGCAGTGGAATACTCTAATAATAAGAAGATGAAACAAGTGTTGTATGATGGGAATGTTGATACAATGATAGCATTTGTAGAACCAATAAATCAGAAACGTTTTAACGAAAGGAAAAAGTTACAATAACTGGTGACTTTAATATAGGAACGATTAAGGAATCAAGTAGAAGACGCCAATTTCTCGATATATTAGATACTTACAACATAAAACAAACAATACATCAGTCAACTCGAAAAACCAAAAACTCAAAATCATGTATTGATGGCACCTTCACAAATATTGAAATTCCATACACACTAAGCATCATTGAAGCATATATCTCTGACCATACCGCTCAAAAATTAGTTTTTACCGATGATTCAATTCATAAAAATTCCAATACAAACGTTTATTCTCACAGATAAACATCCAACATTTCAAGAATAAGTAAGTAATCATAAAAGGACATCCTTCTATAAAATTAAATAAGAAAATGTGAACAAACAATTTGAATATGTTCATCAAGTCTACTTATAACTGATCAGTGAAATATTTTCTCTACAGAAAGTGCAAATAAACATGAAACGACAAACACGAACAACTGACCAAAAAATAAAAGATATACGTGAAAAACTTGATATACTCTTGACTGTTAGCACATATAATGACTCCGTTAAAGAAACGTACAGGAAAACTGAGATCCATTATGATAATCTGTTGAAAAAGCAAAAAAGAGAAAAATTTGAAAACCAAATTATAAGTTCGGAAAACAAAAACAAAACTGTTTGGTTAATAATAGGAACGTTGAACAACTCTAAAACGTCTACACAAATGAAAGTATCAAAAGATCCAGTCAAAATAGCTAATGAGATGAACACATTTTTCACTAAGGCAGCAAAAATATTAACATCAAAGTCATCCAATAAAATTACTAGAGAAATTATAAAAGAACAGAAGAAGAAACATTCCAGTGGTTACGATGACATATCAAATAATATAATAATTCATACAGTGGAGGAAATAAATGAACCAATGCATTATATTGTCAATAATTTACTGAAATTTGGAGTTTTTCCTGAAAGCATGAAAATAGCAGTTATTGAACCGAAATACAAGCAATGGGATATTAATGAATATGGGAACTAAAGACCCGCAAGTATCATACCGGGTTTCTCAAAATTATGGAGAAAGCATACTGCAAACAAGTAATGGAATATCTGAAAATGCGATATTCAAAAGCGATCAACACGGATATCTGAAAGAAAAGTCTACATATCATTTCATCACAAAAATAGTGAAGGCATTTGACGGTAAAGAGCTAACTATGGGGATCTTCTTCAATTTAACGAAGACGTATGGTCCTTGAATGTACAAAAATTAATAACGAAACTGGAAAATACGAAATTCAAAACCAGTATTGAAATTGGCAAAATCGTATTTTGAAACAAAAAATAAATGGTGGAGATAGAAATAGACAAAAATTGTATAAATTGTATAAATGGTATAAATGGAAAAATAAATGGTCTTGGAATCATAAAAATCTGCATAGGTCTATTAACTATATATGCTATATATCTACAAGTGTGTCTACTTTTCATAAAGAGGAATAGTCGAAATTTTCAAAAATTTGAGAACAAGAATACCCTAAGTTAACTCTATTGACAAGTCAGAAACAGGTAGAATATAGATGACTGAAAATCTATGATTTCCTCCCAGACAAAATCAAAAGGATAAAAAGTTGAAAATACTTTAAACGTAGCATATATAATTTCTTATTGAATATGGAATCATATAGTTTATCAGATTGTATTAAATGAAAATATAATTCATTATTCTACATTATTTCAATTCATCTTTATGTTGTACATTTTATTTGGAATTGGAATATAGATTATTATGATATATATATTGATATTGCATTTGCCATAAACAAAGTGACCGTAATGAATTACCAAAATCAAAGAATTTCAAATTAATATTTCTTTAGATTTTGGAGTACAACCTCGTTAATCTTTATGCATATAATTAAATGTCAACAATGATTTCACAACACGTTTTTGAATCGGTGCGACGCTCTGCACTCAATATCAGCTTCAGATTGTCCAGTTTACAAGTACTATTTGGTCAAAACTTTCAAGAGTTCTCATATTATTATGATCGAGTGTCATTTGATTCGTGATTTCATACAGATTTTATTCATCGAGAGAATTTAACAGTTGGATGAAGAAGTTACAAATATTATGAATAATTTAAAAAGGTCGAGTGGGAAACGTCTCTTGCAATCGGTTTTTGATTTGCAAACATAGCCAGAACCATAGTTTAAATTTGAATAATTACATGAGAGAAAAATGATACCGTCTTATATATTCATTTATTTTTATTAAAATAAGAGAAAATTTTCCCAAATTATTTCAGCAACTCTGGATTCAGTGTTGATTATTTGCCTAAAAAAATAAAATAATTGAATCTTTTTTATATTTAGAAGAAATGTATAGGGTCTTTGATCAAGGCGTTATTTTTTACTACAGATTCTTGAAGCAATAAGATACACTTTTATCTGTACCTACCACTTTTTCTAATTCATGATAAATCACATATTTATCGTTTTTCGAGAATGTTACATAATGTTTCATTCAAAAACATTATTTCAGCTTAAAATCATACTGAACTCTTTGGTTAGAGATCGTCCATCCAAGTATTGGTGAAAATATTGAATTCACATTTTAATTGAATATTTTATAAGAAAATACTCATATCTAACATGCAACTGATTTCAATTGTTTAGATTATCAATTCAGCGGATTGCAGTGGTTTCAATTTTCCATAAATATCAAATCAATATTTCTATCTGTTTGATCTTCTATGCCAAATTTCGAACCTAAAGTAATTCAATAATTCATTAACACAAATGTCAAAGTTATGATAATATTCAAGAAGTTCCTCATGTTTGTCATGAAGTCGAAAAAGGTACCCAACAGAGGAATCAGTTAGATGAAAAGGAGTATTTCTGTATTATCAAAACTCTCGAAAAACTTTTTTGAAATACCTGCCACATAAGTGAAATTCAGAACATTTTTGATCATCATTTTTTTACAATATAATTAATTTTCCTTGAAGCTGTTTGAAACTCCTTAATACTCGAAGTAATTCCATTGTGTTACCTATGTATTCGTTTCAGAATAAAAACAAGGACCTATATATAGGGTCTTTCACGAGAACCTCACCCATATTTATACGGAAACTACTGAACGTATTATCATGAAATTCAGCACTTATAAGTATTTCACGATGCTGATGAAATCTAAAATATTTTCAAGGCATGAGCACCTCCGGTTTTTCCGGAAATGACGTCAACTTCCGTTTTCCAAATTAGAACAACATTTTTTAATTGCAGAAATAGATTCCTTAGAAAATTTCAAGTTATTTCGATGTAACATTTTTCAGTTTTGGTTGGAAAATTCTCTCTGAGCGGGAAAATTCGAAAAAATTGAAAATAGAGCTCCGTTGAAACAAGAATAACCTCGAGGTTTTTGGATGGAAAATTTTCATATTTGGGATTTTTCAAGATGTAAGATTGATGTATGCACTTTAAAAATCGAAATCGCGATTCATGATACAGGGGTGAAAAAATCGCTTTCAAAGTTAGGGATGACAAAATCGTGAAAATCAATTTTTTCAAATTAGAACCCCATTTTTTATGACAGATATTGAATCTACGTTAAAAAATAATGTGATAATTGCCCTAAAGTGGATATTTTCTGAGTTTTTCACAAAAACTGTTTTTCGTCTTGAATTTTCAGCTATTTCTTTTCCCTCCACGCCAAAAAAGATGAAATTTTCAGAACTGTTATTTAAACCATGCTGTAGATTTTTCACCCCTTCTTGAAACCGACTTCAAGTTACTATTAGGAGAACCATGACAAACTCTCGCAGTTATAACTAGAGAAGATGCTCAAAATTTTGACCGTTAATTTCTAGACATTTATTTATACTTTTAGTTTGAATATGATTAAATAAAAAAATTTATTTAATTATATTCAAACTAAATGAAAATGGATTTCCATCAAGTGAGGACCTCAACCATTCAAGATTTATTTATACGTCTCAGGAATGCTTCGTGCGTTGCTCTTCTTATTTCATCGGAAGGAAGAGATCTGCAAAAGTGTTTAAAAACCAAATTGAGTTTCAAAACTATGAATCTAAAAATCTAAACAAACCTGAACGCATTTCTGACTCGTTCTATGCAGTCCTCTCTATCAGTCATGGAAGTCGAGTAAACAATATTTTTATCCTACCCCAAACATAATAGTCTAAAGGAGTTAAATCGGGAGAACGTGGTGGCCAAAGATGTGGACCATTGTTCGCCAACCATCGATCTTCAAATAGCCTGTATAGGATATTTGACACATTGAGTGAATTGTGTGGAGGCGCGCCATCTTGTTGATACCATGAGTCATTATGGTTCTGTACTAGCGGCTCAATTATTTGAGTCAATATGTCAGAATATCTATCTCCTAAGGAGAACATTCTTTAAATAATGCAAACATGTATAGTGTTCTATCTTACCAGTTAAAGTCCCGTCATAAATGTGAACATCGAGAATTGCATTATTTTTGATGGCGAAAAAACATTGAAACTCCAGGTCTCTTGAAAGTTCCATTGTCTGAAGTGGTGGTTGTTCTCTTCATCCCAATAATGACTGTTATGCCTATTGAAAGAACCATTCTTTGTGAATTTACATTCATCTGTCCAAATTATACAGTCCAAAAAGTTTTCATTCTCTTGAAATCGAATCATCATAGCTTCGCAAAACTCTGTTCTCCTGACGAAATCAGTTTCCTTCAAATGCTGCACCCTATTGAATTTATATGGGTGCATTTTATGTTTTTTTAATATTCTCCAAACACTCGATTGAGATAATCCCAGAGCAATCTCGGCATCTTTGAGAGAATTTTGAGGATTCACACGAAAATATACAAGAACTGTAATTTCGTTGTTCTCATCTTCTACTATACTTTTTCTCTGTGTATAGTTTTCTTAACGAAAGATCCGACATTTCTCAAGTTTGTCATGGTTCTGTTAATGGTATCTCTGGTAGGTCTGGATCGGTCAGGAAACCTCTCAATGAACAGTCGAATCGTTCTATCTACAACTTTTTACATTCTCCATGAAGTAGAATGAGATTTAAATAATCTTCATCGGTAAAATTAGGCATAGTGATCGATTTTATAACTTAATACGAATTATCACCAAATTAATAGTAAACACAAAATGCTACTGAATAAAGAGGAATTTGGCAGATGTAATTAATGATATCTATCATTAAAAAAATAATGTAAAACATGGTAAGTTTTTGCATATTTGGGATTATTCATTTATCACTGAAGAGAAACCGATGGCTGATTAGTTGAAATAAAGAGGTTTTCGATACAAATTCGAATCCAAATTCGCCATCTATGTAGGAACAACCAGTTACTTTTTTCTCTTGCATATTATGGTAGTAAAATCTAAAACATGGTTTAGTAACAGTTCCTGAAAATTTCATCTTTTTGGCGTGAAGGGAAAAGAAATAGCTGAAAATTAGAGACGAAAAACAGTTTTTTGTGAATAACTCAGAAAATATCCACTTTAAGGCGAGGGTGTTGTTACTGCAACTCATTATTATTAGTTGAATTCATTCATTTTTATTCCAAGTTGCTTGCTCGTTTCGTGCGGCCCACGTATGTTCGTTTCATTTCCCGATGGGCGCGTAACATGTGTTGGAGCATATGACCTGTGTCGAACGACGAGTACGAAATCGGCGTTCATCCAAAAAAGTACAACATTTCTCTCCGCAATGAATGAGTTTCTCGATAAATCTACAAATTAGAACTCTGGTGAAAAAAGACTATTCTCGCTCGTGAGTGCCTGGACAGGTGAATTCAACCGTACTGTGAAACCAGGTAGGCAGAAGTCAGTGCTCCAGCATTCGATTTTCTTTCGAGTCATTTTTTTCTTATTGTCAGAATTTCATTGTTAATTTTCTTTCGTTTTCGTTTAACTTTCAAAGGCCCTTGTCGTGCCAGGTGTGATGCATACACTCACATTATTTTCTAGCGTAGATTCAATATCTGCCATAAAAAAATGGGGTTCTAATTTGAAAAAATTGATTTTTCACGATTTTGTCATCCCTAACTTTGAAAGCGATTTTTTCACCCCTGTATCATGAATCGCAATTTCGATTCTTGCCTATTTTATAGCAAGCTTCGACGGCTTTACGAGTTGGTGATGCATTAAAAAAAGACTTCAGTGGTAGAGTAAGTATGATTAAATCAGAATTGTGTGTTTCTTTTGTTTGAAACCTTCAGCAGAATTCGAGTTCGCTTCGATGGTCCATTACGATGATACAAGCAAAAATTACAAAAATTAGCATAGGAAAAGAGTTTTTCTTTTCGTCTCCAGAATCTATAGTTGAAAGCAATATAATAGGCAATGACTAACCTTGTTTATTGAATTATTGAGAGTTATCGAATATATAGATTATAAAGTGAAAAAATTCAGTGGAGATAAATTATTGAGCATCTACCCGCATTCTCAAAATTGTTTTCAAGATTATTATATTAGCTTCCCACTAGTCAATCAACAACTGCACCATCCTCACAAGAATTTGCACCTTTCGTGGAACTACTTTTCAGTAGTCTTGAAAAAATATCGATAAAAATGTGGAAAAGCTCTGACGCGATTGGTCTGGGAGTGTTTTCAGTAATCTGGAAAAGTGTGATATTGATATAACAGTCCCAATTGATGAAGAATTCTATAGAATTAATTCATTTTGAACAAATCTCAAAGAATTAGTTTATGATATATTTAAATCTGTTGGAAAATAATTTTGACAAGCTCCATCGATCTCAAAGAATTTCTTACAGAATTATCCACTTATGTGCAATGAACCTTAATAAGAAGGTTCCACATCTCCTACACATCAATTTCGAAACCATGAACTGACTCCTCGTTGATAAGAGAAAAATATTGAAAAACCTAGCAACTTAACATAAGATCGTACAATGCTGATATTGAGGGATACTCTATATATATAATAGGTTGTCAAATACCTCCCTTCCACTTTTTGCCTTTTTATTCAATGCTTTATAAAAAGTGTTACAGTGATCGGATTTAGTTCAAATTATTACTATTAAAATAACCGTTTTGTTCGATAATCTGTTTCCATCTAGACGGCAAGTTCATAAAACCTCCCTGTAGAAGCCCCCTCCTTATTTGCAAAGAACTAGGACAGCCACTTTTCACAAGCCTCTTTTGAGTTCAACTTTGCACCACCAAGGGCATTTGCCATGGACAGGACCAGGTGGTAATGGCTTGGCGCTACGTGCGGGCTATGTGGTGGATGCGACAAAACCTCCCATCCGAGCTCCCGTAGCTTCTGACGAGTCATCAACGAAGTGTTTGTTCAGGCCATAGACAAAGTACCTTTATAGACTGCCAACGCACTTGTTAAGGACTTGCTCGCTCGAATTAATTTCCTCATTTGGCGGGAAAGCGGCTCATTTAAATTCATACCTCTTATGAACTATTATTTTCAAGCTAATTCGAGCCAAAACTGAAGTCGAGTAAATGATATTTGATTTGGATCATTTACTCAACTTCAAAATGGTTCGAATTAACTAATGCTTATTTTATAGAGAAGGGAATTTGGTGGAGAAAAAACAGGAAATTTCAACAAATTTTTATATAAAGAACTAAAATTGTTCGGGAGATGAATTCAGTAAAAAAATATCTGTAGATGTTAGAGATGAATTATCCTATTCATCACATATTATAATAGATTAATCAGTAACATTATCAATACTACTTACAGATTCCAGGTAAGCATAACTTACAGAAGATTAGATTGAATTAATTTCATTAAAATCGAATTAATAAACTACATCTTGAAAGCATTCATTCGATCTGAATAAAGTCACTGTGTAATATTTTCAATTTTTGTCTTCCTTCAATGACACAATAGTGATCAGTTGAATCAGAACGAACGAACACTGCTAATACGTTCATTATATTCTAATGTCACAACTCACTGTGTTCTAATATTATTTGAGAAGGTCGTGAAATGTCGAGAAATTTGCATCTGGATGCTTTGAGAGGTTAGATTCCCCTGGTTCTGAAACTAAAGAATATAGTTAAAGAAAATTTTAATAATGAGAAAATAAGAAAATTTAAGTGGTATGATTAATAATTTATATCTGACTTCTTTCATCTGGGGCCTTAAATCCTGATTGAGCTTCACTCAGATCTACTCATTCTATATCCTCACTATCTGCAAAATAAATTGATAATAAGACTATTTAATAGTCAACATCCAACTTATTAATGTGAAATTCAGAATTTTATAGCATTTATTACATTATTAAAAGTTTAAAATAAAGAAATTACCACCAACCTGTTGCATCAGTCTCATATCTGAAAAGAGTTGGTAATGTATTAGGAGTCAGCCTTTTGGTACCAGGTAAGATGTATTTCTCATCAAAATGATAGTGGCAGACTCTTTTCTTATAAACGTCTTTCCGTGAAATGGCTCTCACTGCTGAATTCTGCAGTATATCTAGCCATATATGAAATCTGACCAATTCTGTTTTAAACTTTGGGAAACAATGTCATCAGGGAGTGTTAATTTTGAAACCAGGTACTGCACATTTAGTAACATCCATATTTGATGATTACCACTTATTGAAAATACTTTAACTCACGTCAAAAACATAGCTCAACTTGCAACTAATACTGAACAACACGAAAAGAATTATTATACCTGTGCTGTTCTCTTATATTAGTGATTCCCAATCACGTGACGGATGTTGATGTTGAAAGAAAATAATTTTATTTCAAACATAAAATTAAGTTCCGTTGTCTGTTTACTATAATAATTTACGACGACAAACGATTATTATAAAAATTATAATTTCTAGAGTTTTTCAACCAAACAATTCAAGATGGTAAAAATATGATGAACAGTTAAATATATGTTACATCTAATTCCTTGACTATTCCACTCTTCTTTTTTTTTATTGGTACACAAAACCAATAAGCACCAATAGATGCACTAATTTTTACAGTAATCACAGCATACAACAAAAAATTAATATAATGAACACCTTGATAAAAGATCGTTAAAACTAAGCAACAAAATAGTCCATGGAAAGAACACGAATAAAGTCAGGAAATTCTACAACAAAATAAATATCCTTCATATTTGATAAATAGAGTAAAAACAAAACACATCTCCAATGTTATTGACCAGTTAGTTAGTACACCTCCTAACACATCGGTTACCTCCTACTTTAAGTTTCCATTCCTGCCCTGCCTTTCACACAGAATAAGTGGAATAGGCATGGAATTAGATATCAAGTGTGCATTTTACAACTTACTCACTACAAAAAAAGTTGTTGACTAATTTAAAATCTAGAACACCCAATGATTCAGAGTCTGGAGTGGTATATAAGATACCTTGCATAACTGTAATAAGTGTTACATTGGCCAAACAAGACAATATTTGAGAGATAGAATTAAACAACATAAGAACGAAAGTTAGAATGTTGCCAATTTCGAAAAAACAGCATTAACTCCACATCAGTTCAACACTGGACGTAGATTTTGGATAGGGAAGAAATTGGGTATAGACGGAATGTCAGCGAAATGTTAAAATATTAAAAGAAATAACACTGTGAATCACAGAACAGATATAAAAATCTCAGTATAATTTATAATAATATATTAAGAAAATAAGATAACTGGCCATGTTATGTTAGACTAAGTGTATGTAGGTAGGGAGTGAAGATTAGATGTCATAACCATGTTTGTTAATGTCATGTTTACGTAAACCTATATATGGAAGAAAACCAATGTGCTTGCCTACTCTTAGACGAAATACTTTTATGTATAATAGATTTTACTCTTACTTTTATAATCTGATGAAATTGCTTCTGTAGTAACTAGGTAAGATATTTTTAAGAGTTTCACCATATTTTTCATCCTGATATATTTTTAGCCCTGAGGAAGAAACAATTTATTTCGAAACGTTGGCGTTTGTTACAAATCGGACAATTTAAGTATAAACGAGTGTCCACGAATCCCGATAGATTTCATTTACTGTTAAATATATGGTTATGAGATAGCAGTTTAGAAGGGCCGTGACCAGTACGTTCTATTAAGTTGACGGTCTAGAGAGATAATTTGTCTATGGTTCTGGCGTTGTTCTGGTGGAACACTACATCTTTTCTGTTGGCCAATTCTAGACGCTTCAAGCGGTCCAGTTGTTCGCAGTAGATGGTAGAATTAAGCGTCTGGCAATATGGGAGCAGCTCATAGTGAATGATTCCCTTCCAATAACGAAGGAAAACTTGAAACTAGCGCGAATTTTGGCGTTAGTGAACTTCATGTTTAAACGTCTATAACTGTTGAACGCAGAATCTAATCATGCATAGCGTCGTTTTGTAGGTTATGTCAAGACCTTCCAAATTATGTATAGTATTGCCAGTTACGAGCTCTGTAGCGCTTTGTACATAGCCGCGAAATTCAAAAGACAAAAAGGCGGAATGGAGATGTTTGGCAACCTGTTTTATTTATATATGTATATATTTCAATAATCGTAATGGCCTTCCAAAATTGTAAATCAATCAAGAATAACTCACGAAATATTTAATTTAAAGGAAAATATTCAGGAATTTTTTTTTTATTTCCTAGCTTGACGATTTCCATCAAAGTTTTTGTTTTAACTTCATTCCAACCTCTTCCAAGTTACAAAATGCTCAGTAGGAAATTCTAGGATTTATCAAGGAAAATAAATTTCAGATGCTTATAAAATCTTAACCATTCGACGAATTTGGTCCTATAAGAAACTTGTCCGAGAGATTCAGATAACAAACCTATAATGAAAATATGAAAACTCTAGCACGTCTCTTTACGGATGGTGAGAGTATACGGCCGGCCGGATATACTCAAGCTTCACTCTGGAATCTTCAACAGCAAGTCGAATCCAATCGATTTAGATCATTTTCGGCCTGATATTCGAAATTTACCTACATTTAAGCAAGACGATGACACGCTGTTTTTGTAGGATCTTTCTTCAAATTCAAAGCTAGATTGAACGTTGTGGAAAACGTTTTCCATAACATGCTGTTTTACGAGCTCCTGAATTTAAACTATTCAAATATAATTCTTCTCAATGACTTGTTCCTCTTATTATTCGAAGAATATTAAAAAAAATGCGTTGAGAATGAGATAATTTTCAACATAATCGTTTTCTCCTTATATCGGTGTAAATACCAATCATTCCATAAAATATCAGGAATGGAAGGCTTATTGATCAAGAGGTCATTTTTTTCAATTCAGTTGTGAATATTCATCAGAGAATTCCTCAAACAACTCCACTGAATTCCTTTAGGAAATATTCATTAAAGTTAATGAGGACAATGCACGAATTGAATTACTCGAGAGATTTTTATGACTTCAGTTTTAGACAGCTAACAATTACTTAGAATTTATTAAATATCACATTTCCCAGTGTGAAAGGCAATTACTTGGGGTTTTCAGTCTTATATTTCATTTGCATGAACTGTCTCGCACAGAAAGTTAATTGGAAAGCAATTCAACATTTCAGAATTTTCTTAATATACAAGAGATTCTCTCAAAATAATAAAACTGAAAAAAGTTGATAATAATAATACGTAATTTCTCTCAAGGCTTTGTGATATGAGACTAAAATGGGCAGGGTGTTCATAAGGACATCATGAACTCGGAGATTTCAAATTCATTATAACTCAAGATATTCGAACTAAAACATATATTTTTCATTATTCCAGGAAATTTAACGTATAAACAGAAGGGGGTCACCTGGGCAAACCAACATTGAAGACTGTAGGAGGAAACTTAAATTCGGAGTTGGATTGAAAAATTAACATTTTTGAATTGTTGAAAAGAGATAGAACTAAGATATCTAGAATAAGGGTGTACACTAATTAGATTTCGTTTTAGAGGATTCTTTCCTTTGCTTCTCATAGAATGTCTCCACACAGTATTTACGCCAAACTGACAAGCTTTATATCAGCTTCGCGCTTTAGGAATGAAAATATCAGATGAAATACAGCAATGTTTTGAATTTTCCAATTCTGTTTCATGAGGAAAATTGTTCATAGTGAACATAAATTTGTATAAAATTCTTGCTAGTTTCGCAATGAAAAATTCTATAATGTCATTCCTCGATGACGTTGAAATCAATGAATGGAATCATAGATCTGTTAAATATTAATGAATGATTTGCGTGATTGCTCTCACGTAAACGTCATAGGAAACATGTGCAGATACCAGTATTTTAGACATCTTAGATTTCTATCTAAGATTTTAGAAGCAAAATTATATAATTTATATACCGCACTGATTTTCAGAGTCTTTCTGTGTTTTCGGAAGTCAGACACTATTTATACTCAGTTAAAACTTATTTATCTTATTTCGAGTTCTTGATAAATCTTGAAGTGTTCAATTCAATTATAACGTTTATTCAGGTGACTCCCCTCTATTTATAGGTAGAATTTACTGAAAAAAATCCTCTATGAATAATATACAGGGTTGGAATAAAGTTTGGCATCAAATTGATATCTCTAAAACGAAACGAACGCTATTTTTGAAATTTGGCAGCTGAGTGTAATGGACCACAATGCATCTGATGAGCATATTTTCATTGATGAGATACTTCCAGTTTAACCGGAAATGACAAAAAACTTTTTGATTTAAATGGGACACCCTGTATATTTCTGCAGATTCTGAAAGTGCACCTTGTTTCGGATTTGTCCATATCTGGTTCCATGTAAAACTTCTCTGTAAAAAGAAGAAATTCAGTCTTTTTGTACATTTAAAAAAAAATCCATTCAAATGAATGAATAGTTGTTATTTGCATAATAGTGAGGAATGAAACGAAATACTTCGTAGTAGATAATTCTTTCTGATTTTCATGACGTATTTTTCATGAAAATCTATAAAAAGAAGAAATACAGAGCAGTAGAACATATTTATTAAAAAAAAAACATTTCATATGTTCGAAGTGCTTGCCATTCACCTCCCAACAATATGCCAGTTTATTAACAAATTCTTGAGTAACTTTTCTGAAGACTTCTCCATGTATTAATGCACATTCATTAAGAATTCGTTGTCTCAATTTCTGCAAGCATGCTGGTCGATTAACATAAACACGTGATTTTAGATAACCCCAAAGAAAATGTCTAATGGGGTGAGATCTGGAGAACGAGCAGGCCACTCTATGCGTTCTCTACGCCCAATCCATCGATTTGGAAAAGTAGCTTCTAGAAAATTCGGAACCCGTCTATCATAGTGAGGAGGTGCTCCATCTTGTTGGAACCAAACGTTCGGTGGTAACTGCCCGTTCTGCATGAATGATTTGATTATTTAGTAAATCTAAATTCTTCTCTCCATTTGAGTTTCCGTTTATGAAAAATGGGCCTATTAGCCTATTTTGTACAATTCCCATCCAAACATTCAACTCTTCTGGTAGTTGGGTTTGTGCTTCATCAATCCAATGAGGATTCTCAATTGACCAATATCTTGAGTTATGGCGATTAACCGTTCCATTCAAACAAAAAGTTGCCTCATCAGAAAACACTACATTGAAAGCAAAACGTTCGTCGTCATTACAGATGTTCATTAGCCGTTCGCAAAATTCGAGCCGTCGATCAAAATCATTCTCTGACAATTCTTGGACTAATCATACCTTATACGGATAACAATGTTCCATTTTTAATATTTTTCCTACGGAACGTCGACTTATGCCGTAGTTCAGCTCCAGAACTGTGGTAGAAGTTTAAGGTGATTCCTCTAAATCAATGGCAATATTTTGCCTCATCGCTTCGTTCGTTACGTCCCGTGGTCTTCCAGATACTGGCAAATCCTTGACTATTCCAGATGCATTAAAACGTTGTAAAGTTCTAGTAACTGTTGATCGTGATATTGGATTTTTCCAGGATGCAAATCATTAAAATATGACACTTCTTTATGAGTTCTTGCACCATAACCGATCATCATTAATATTTCAATACGATTCTTTCACTCAAATTGACCATTTTCAAACGTATTCATGATTTATTTTCACAAACTAAACTTCAAGAAACGTGGATACAGTTACCTACTACAAAATTTTTCGTTTTATCTATTACTATGGATACGAACAACATCAATTTATTTATGTGAACGATTTTTTCCCCAGTTGGACAAAAACTCTATTTCTTTTTTTTACAGATAATTTTTACATGGAACCTGGTATGGACAGATCCGAAACAAGGTGCAGAAATATACAGGATATCCTATTAAAAAAAAAATGGCATTTCCGGTTATACCGAAAGTATCTCATTAATGAAGATATGTTCATCAGATGCATTGTGGTCCATAACACTCAGCTGCCAAATTTCAAAAATATCGCCCATTTCGTTTCAAAGATATTAATTTGGTGCCAAACTCTATCCCAACTCTGTATATATTGTATTCATACTTACACGAAGTGTCAACTTATACGTGGAGTTAGGGTTTAGTTTGCTAATCTTCTCAATTGCACTTGAGACCGACTGATGGACTGTGTACATTTAGGGAAATTCTATTCTTGGGATTCTAACGCAATTTTACAAACTCATTCGATTCAACACTATTGAAACCTATTTCAAGCAAAAATCTGATATTTATATATATATATATATATATATATATACGCAGGGAAGCATAATGCTTTCGGGGACTGACGACCCCGCGTACCCCAGTCACCCAGCCCCCAGGCCAGCAACCTGGGAAGCTGTAGAATAAGAAGCTCCTATCACGAGAAGCATGAACCAGGGCGGTAGAGGGCAGCGGGCTGGCCCTCTTCGGAGCCGTCCGGAGGTAGAACCTGATGGGGTCAGCTGTGGGGCAAGCGGCGCAGCCCCCGAGATGGCACCGTACGTCCGAACTCGAACCCTCACAGAAGGGAAAGGAGGAGCATCAGCTTGATGGAATTCGCAGCCGTCCCGCTGAGGCACCAGATGCACGAGATGGAAGAGTACGATGGTCGCAGGAGGAAAATATCCTCTTAATGCGTACTCACTTCATTGCTCAACAACTACAACAAGACACAGGAAGAACCTACAGAGAAATTCTAACAACTACGTGGAATGAGATCAACCCATGGAGACCATCCTACCCAAACCTTCTTGCCAACAGAGTAAGGCAGATGTTGGAGAAAGAAAAATTCTCTAGTGTAGAATTGGAGGCAATAAAGAAAAACACCAGACCTTACACACAGATTCCAGCAGATGATGACAACACAAGCAATGAGGAAATCCACCTAGAACCTCAGATTCAACCAACTCCTCAGAACGATAGAACGTCCCGACTCTTCGAGAAGAATATGAAGATGTACTCAAGAGTGTCTCCACAGAAGAGACCCAGAATACCCAGACTGAAAGGCTCAAAAAAAATACTTGAAAGCGTTGAAAGAACCAACAAGGCGATGAAGGCGCACATAAGAGATGACTGTGCGATTGAAGACCTTATTGACTGTGTTTACGCGGGGGCGATTACAGTGTGTGAGGAAAATGGAATTCAACTTTGCAGTGAAGAATTCAAACCGAAAGAAGAAAGAACACCGCCGTGGAGAACACGCCTGGAAAAAAAATTAACTGTATCAGAAGAACGATAGGCACGATACATACTTACCTGAATAGCAGCCAACCAACAAGAAAAATATGCAAGAAAGTATCGCGCATAGCCTCAGAACATCACATAAAAGGCCGCAAGGAGAATCTAAGGCAGCATCTTATAATACTAAGCGATACTCTGAAACAGAAAATTAAGGCATTAGGAAACCGCATAAGGCGATATAACGAACGGGTTAGGAGATACCGAAACAACCAACTCTACTACAAGAATACCAAGCAATTCTACCGCACACTGGATGGGACAACAACGGACAATAAGATTAACCCAACGCCAGAAAGAATGCATGCGACATGGAAAGAAATATGGTGCCATGCAGGAGACCACGACGACAGAGCCTTCTGGATCAGGGAAGCGGAAACCGAATCACATAAATATACCATGGAACAAGTTATCATAACTGAGGATGACATAAAAACAGTACTCAAAAACAAACAACTGGTCTGCACCAGGAACAGATGGTATACATAATTACTGGTGGAAATATTTCAACTCGACACATGACAGCCTGGCGAAGCGTTTTCAGGAAGCCCTAAAGAACCCATCAATTATACCAGATTCCTGCACACTTGGCGTCACCTACATGCTTCCCAAAGGAACAGATAATGGAGACCCTAGAAACTACCGACCAATAACGTGCCTGCCGACGATATACAAAATACTAACAGGAGTTCTCACTCAAAAACTGTGGCAGCATGTGGAAAATATAACATCATGGCACGTGAACAAAACGGATGTCGACGAGATGCAAAAGGGTGTAAAGACTTATTAATCGCTGACACAATAATAACAAAGCAGGCGAAAAAAAAAACAGCGTAACTTGTCCATGGCGTGGATTGATTACAAGAAAGCATACGACTCCATACCACATTCTTGGCTCAGAAAAGTTCTAAAATTATATGGCGTATCGAAAACAGTAATCAATCTACTCGAACATCTGATGCAAACATGGAGAACTAAACTAAGTGTGAATACAAACAAAGGGAACTATACAACGGAAGAAATCAGAATCCAAAGAGGAATATTCCAGGGGGGACAAATTGAGCACCTTATGGTTCTGTCTCTCTATAAATCTCCTAAGTAAGCTGCTGAACCAATCCAAATATGGCTACGTAATAGAGAGAAGAAACAACATCAAAATCAACCACCAACTATACATCGATGATCTCAAACTGTATGCTGCCAACGAAGAACAACTGACAAGAGAACTGAAAATAGTGGCATTCTTCACTGACTCCATTAAAATGGAGATAGGAGTGGATAAATGCGCTGTGGTACACATGAAGAGAGGAAAGATACTAGAAGGAGAAGCGCTAGAAATACAGGAACAACTAACAATCCGAACATTGGGCCCAGAGGAAACTTACAAATACCTGGGTATCCAACAGGGCTTAGAAATAAATACCAACGAGGCCAAGACTACCTTCAAGCACAAATTCTTTGGCAGACTGAAGAAAATATTACAAAGTAAGCTCAATTCCAAAGCAATGTTCACATCCATCAGCACTTGGGTAGTACCATGCTTAGCATACTCCTTTGGAATAATAAAGTGGTCAACCACCGACCTAAGAGCCATTGACATCCAAGTAAGGAAGCTTTTAACCAAGCACGGAATACACCATCCAAACGCTTCTTGCAACAGGCTCTATATATCTAGAAAAGACGGAGGAAGGGGACTACAGAACATTGAAATGGTCCATTATAACACTGTGAAGGAAATGAGGAAATATTTTAAATCGAAAACTCACCTCTCCTTAAAGCACTATCAGCAGAAGATGACAATATAACAGCACTCAACCTGTCATCTAACAGTTATCCCAGTGAACCATCCAACGTCCAAGAGTTATCCGACATATGGCATGGCAAAGCACTCCATGGTAGATTCCCAACAGCACTGAAACATAAGAAAGTCGACAGAGAAAGATCGCTCACGTACCTCAGGGCTGGTTACCTTTTCCCAGGGACTGAAGGCAGATTAACAGCAATTCAGGATCAGGTTGTACCTACAAGATCATATTAGAAAAACATAATCGGGAAAAAGTTAACCACAGATAAGTGTCGCAAATGCTCGCTATCACCTGAGACTATACAGCATGTAACGTCGTCCTGCCCCGTCCTCGCGCCCAAAGAGTACACAGACCGCCACAACGCTATGGCGAAGGCATACCATCAAGCTATTGCCAAGAAATATGGGTTAGTCAAATCAACTCTACCAGTTTATAAGTACTTACCTAAGGAAATACTGGAGAATGAACAGGTGAAACTCGGAGTACATTAAAAATGCCTCGAACAGAGAAAGTGTACTTTCAGAAGAAAAGAATAGAACGTTGAAACATCTTGAGAAACTGGTTTAGAAAGAATCACAGACGCTTGACCACTAGATGGCGCATGTTGGTGTATATAGTTCCCATGTGCCTTCCGATTTGAGTTAGGTTCTGAGGGTTCATTTTTAGTCGTCATCATCAATCAAGTTAAGCGACACTGATGAGGAATAATAATTCCGAAACTATAGTCTGCCTGCTACTTATGATCGATGACGACACGTACTCTAACCAAATGTTTCTCGACAAAGTTTCAATTAGCCCGCTTTGATTGATTTATTCAATTATCTTGGTCTAATGACCTTAATTTTTTCTCATATATTTTGTATTAAAATGCGATCATTCGCTTATTGGGTGAAATTCAACCTTCGGAGTACATTAAAAATGCCTCGAACAGAGAAAGTGTACTTTCAGAAGAAAAGAATAGAACGTTGAAACGTCTTGAGAAACTGGTTTAGAAAGAATCGCAGACGCTTGACCACTAGATGGCGCATGTTGGTGTATATAGTTCCCATGTGCCTTCCGATTTGAGTTAGGTTCTGAGGGTTCATTTTTAGTCGTCATCATCAATCAAGTTAAGCGACACTGATGAGGAATAATAATTCCGAAACTATAGTCTGCCTGCTACTTATGATCGATGACGACACGTACTCTAACCAAATGTTTCTCGACAAAGTTTCAATTAGCCCGCTTTGATTGATTTATTCAATTATCTTGGTCTTATGACCTTAATTTTTTCTCATATATATATATATATATACATATTTCAATATTATAGGGAACCGTTATTTCAGATTTCAGATCCTCATAACTGCTATTTTATCAGAGAGTGAAACCCAATTGTTTGAGAGCATTGGCGATGAGTGAATCGACCGTCCGCCATCACAACATACTATATTCAAATGGAAGAAAATGTAAAAAACACTGACGTAGGGTCAGAAGCTTTTGCGCTATTTTTTCTGATGTCTTCCCGGATTCTGGAACAGTGTGATACTCAGAAACCACAACAATGAATGTGAAAGGATCGACAGATCTATATCTTGAATTCTAATGAAACACGCACAGTTTTCCTTCAGTTCTCTTTCATGTTTAATAATACATCTTATGAAAAACTGGTGTTTTCTATCGAAAATCATATATGGTAGAAATTGTTATGTTTCTTCAATGAGCTCTTGTCCTTTAAAATACGTCATTTATTGAAGTCCGAATTACAACAAAACCATCTGCAGACAACTGAATTTTGTCGTTAAGACGATTATTGAGATCTTCTTGAGGATGAAGTGTGAAATGCAACACTTTAGTGGAATGACGCGAAATGTTTGATATCTATAGCAGTCAGGAATAGAAGGCATTAAATCAGTGGCGGCGTAAAGGGGGGGCGGTGGGGTCGGTCCGCCCCGGGTGCCAAGCATCAAGGGGTGACAACACGGTGACAAAGAAATACCAACTCTGTCACGCAGATAGTAGACTAGTAGAGACAAGATGGAGTGCTCATCACGATGCTGTTAAGTCATCGAAGAATAATTTGAGAAACTTGTATCAACACTCGAAGAGATGTGTGATCCCAGAAGCAGCAGAGAAAAACGTCGATACAAGAGAAGCAGCATCCACACTCTTACCAGCTTTATGTGACTTCAGTGTTTTATGCTACCTCTCTTTTTGGTGTGAAATCCTAGAAGAAGTTAATCAGACACAAAAGTATATCCAAACATCTGGACTATCGCTGGAAAAGTGTGTTATAAAAATTAAAGCCCTAAAAATTTTTCTTCAAACTCAACGTAAACAAATAGTGGAAAGAGCTATTTCCTACGCAACTGAGAAATGTGAGGACTTGGATATCTCCGTTGAAAGAAGAGGAAGGAGGAGATTCCGAAAACGAATGCCAGGAGAAATGTCCCAAGATGTTGGACTAACATTGCCAGAAGAGTTGCATAGAGCTATGTTAGAATGTCTTGATAGATTTTACGAAGAACTAGAGCATCTATCTAAAGCAATGGATGATATTCTCATAACATTTGGTGTTGTTCAGTCTGAAACTCTACTTACGTCAACAGAAGAAGAACTTCGTGATAAAGTTCCAAATCTTACAAAAATCTATGATGAATTTTCTGCAGAGGACATTATTTTGGAGATTTTACGACTGAGGCGCCACTTGGAAGCCGTCAGCATTTCTCTTCAAGAAGCGATCCAATGGACTACCTTGGAGCTTCTGAAATTTATTGTAAAATGGGACTATTCTGAGTCTGTTCCAAGTCTAGCTCTATGTCTAAGATTTTTTTTAACTATTTGTGTTTCGGTGGCTACTTGTGAAAGAAGTTTCTCAAAATTAAAGTCAATAAAATCTTACTTAAGATCTACAATGAGCCAAACACGACTTTCCAGTCTATCCATATTGTCCATTGAAAAGGAGAGGAAAGTAAATTTTGATAATGTCATTGAGTATTTTAGCAAAATAAAGTCACGTAAACACGTTTAATATTTGTCGTTTTATTTTGAGGGCGCTCGATAGAAAGTCGCCCCGGTGCCAACCTATGTTACGCCGCCACTGCATTAAATTCATATCAAGGAATTTTGTTTTTTCAAACGGCTGTAACCGACCTGTTGAAGGTTATTTCAGTATCGGAGTTCCAGTACTTAATTTACAGATCTCGTGTATTATGAGTAATCGAATATTTGAAAAAATACTAAGAATTTCTCTCCAATGCTGAAGATTCGCAAAACATTCAGAAAATCTTTCTTTCAATAATGTTCAAACAATTTTCAATCTTTCAACCAATCGTATGTATTCTAGAAGTTATTGTCCAAACAAAATTTCACATTCTCATAACTACTGAACTATTCGACGGATTTGCCCTAATAGCGATCTCAATTGGGATATTTGGACAATCAATCTATTCTGAAAATTTGAAAAATTCTTGGTCATTTCCTTTTAACGATAGAGAGTTTATGGCAGTCTGGCCAGATATAGTCAAATTGACTTAATCGATTGAGATCATTTTCGGATCGATATTCGACAATAACAGACATTTCGGCAAAATGACAGCAAGCTGTTCTATCAGTTCAAGAAAGTAAAACAAGCGCCCAAAAACCGTTTTATTTTAATTAAATAAAAAATTATTCACCTCTAATCTGACAATTTTTAAATATTTCATTACATCATTATAGCTCTCCATAAAAAGAACTGACTAATGAAATTCAGAAGGCTTTTATTGGGATTGCCTGAAACTTCAATGTTTCCGACTTTCTGGATAATATTTTAGGAAATCACGTGGGTTGTTCGGATAAAACAAGATTGAATCTCAACCCACAAGGTTGAATATCCGTGATTTCTTCATCCTTGGCCTCAAGAGAACCTTTGCTTTTTTATTTTGTTACTGAACAGTAAGCATCATTTCATTTCGTTTCTGCGGAATACGTAAGCGGAAATTTATCTCTAGAGGGATGGAAGATGGAATCTATGAGAAGACTCCACTATAAGGATGATTTCCAATTCCCGATAAAGAACTATTGAAATTTCCTCATTTTTAAGTCTGTCTGACCTCCTTAGGGATTACTCACTTACGATTGATTTCACATTCAGGAATTAGAACTCATTACAGGTGAATTAGACATTGCAGTTCTGAGGATGTGACATATATAAAACTAGAATGCTTTATGATAACAATAATATTGAATCCAGAATGTAGAAGTATTTTTGAGGCAATAATCATAATATCTTATTGTTCTTGTTACCAACGCCTCTGTATCTC